>SZWC01005824.1:39921-55534 GCA_023375785.1 Penium margaritaceum | reverse complement strand
CCTCCTCCTCCACCTCCTCCTCCTCCTCCGCCTCCTTCTCCTCCTCCTCCTCGTCATTGTCCTTGTCCTCCTCCTCTTCCTCCTCCGCATCCTCCTCCTCCTCCTCCTCTTCCACCTCATCCTCTTTCTGTTGCACCTCCTCTACCTTCACCACATCTCCATTCCCCTTTCACATTCTGAAATCCATCGCGCTCCACAACGCACACAACATGGCTTTCACACTTTCGCAATGCACACGCAGGTGCACACACACAAACAAACATATACACACACAAACACACAGACACACACACACACACACATGCACACAGGCACGCACGCATGCACGCAGGCATGCACGCACACATGCACACAGGCACGCACGCACGCATGCACGCATGCACGCACACACGCATGCACGTACGCAAGCACAAAAGGACCCACTCATGCACGCACGTACGCACACACGCATGCACGTGTGCACGTACGTGCGTCCGTGTCCGCACGTATACACACATGAACGCACGGATGCACGCACGTACACACACACGCACACACACACACACATACACAGACACACACTCACACACACATACACACACACGTACACACACGCACACACGCACGAGTGTGCACGCACGCGCCGGTGCGCTCACACGCGCATGCATACACACACACACGCGCACGCGCGTCTCCACACACTTAACTTAGGTTTAACCTTACGGAAGTCAAGCAAGCCGAGGTGCGGCAGGCGGTGCACGCAGTAGAGCCTGTACTTTGGCTTCTTGGACACCACGTTGTCTAGTAGCAACAGTGCCTGAAAACTGGTCAGCCACGACACTGGGTCAATGTTTGTCAGGTTGGCAAGGTGGTTCTTGGCAAGCACAAGGTTTGGCAGCTGGGCTGCACAACAAACAAACAAACAAACAAACAAACCGACAAACAAACAAAGAAAACAAACAAACAAACAAGCAAGCAAAAAATGAAACAAAGAAACAAAAAAACAAAAAGAAAAAACACATAAAGAAATAGACAATGCCACAGAAGCTAAGAAGGCGTCTAAAACACAGTCCATGTATCTAAAGAAGAGCAGAGGAGAATGAGCAGAGAGAGCGAGAGAGAGAGAGAGAGAGAGAAAGAGAGAGAGAGAGAAAGGGGTTGCAAAGGAGGGAGAGAGAGCGATTGAGAGAGAGAGAGGGAGAGAGGGAGAGAGAAAGAGAGAGGGAGGGAGAGAGAGAGAGAGAGAGAGAGAGAGAGAGAGAGAGAGAGACCCTAGAGCACTGGGCCCAACGGGGCCCTGGCTCAGCACGTATTCCATCGCGGGCATCCAGAGCCAGTCAGTGCGCAGCCATCCGCCTCGACACCATCACCCACAGCCATCCATCTCTCCACCATCACCCACAGCCATCCGTCTCTGCACCATCATCCACAGCCATCCATCTCTACAGCATCACCCACAGCCATCCGTCTCTGCACCATCATCCACAGCCATCCATCTCTACAGCATCACCCACAGCCATCCGTCTCTGCACCATCATCCACAGCCATCCATCTCTACAGCATCACCCACAGCCATCCGTCTCTGCACCATCATCCACAGCCATCCATCTCTACAGCATCACCCACAGCCATCCGTCTCTGCACCATCATCCACAGCCATCCATCTCTACAGCATCACCCACAGCCATCCGTCTCTGCACCATCATCCACAGCCATCCATCTCTACAGCATCACCCACAGCCATCCGTCTCTGCACCATCATCCACAGCCATCCATCTCTACAGCATCACCCACAGCCATCCGTCTCTGCACCATCATCCACAGCCATCCATCTCTACAGCATCACCCACAGCCATCCGTCTCTGCACCATCATCCACAGCCATCCATCTCTACAGCATCACCCACAGCCATCCGTCTCTGCACCATCATCCACAGCCATCCATCTCTACAGCATCACCCACAGCCATCCGTCTCTGCACCATCATCCACAGCCATCCATCTCTACAGCATCACCCACAGCCATCCGTCTCTGCACCATCATCCACAGCCATCCATCTCTACAGCATCACCCACAGCCATCCGTCTCTGCACCATCATCCACAGCCATCCATCTCTACAGCATCACCCACAGCCATCCGTCTCTGCACCATCATCCACAGCCATCCATCTCTACAGCATCACCCACAGCCATCCGTCTCTGCACCATCATCCACAGCCATCCATCTCTACAGCATCACCCACAGCCATCCGTCTCTGCACCATCATCCACAGCCATCCATCTCTACAGCATCACCCACAGCCATCCGTCTCTGCACCATCATCCACAGCCATCCATCTCTACAGCATCACCCACAGCCATCCGTCTCTGCACCATCATCCACAGCCATCCATCTCTACAGCATCACCCACAGCCATCCGTCTCTGCACCATCATCCACAGCCATCCATCTCTACAGCATCACCCACAGCCATCCGTCTCTGCACCATCATCCACAGCCATCCATCTCTACAGCATCACCCACAGCCATCCGTCTCTGCACCATCATCCACAGCCATCCATCTCTACAGCATCACCCACAGCCATCCGTCTCTGCACCATCATCCACAGCCATCCATCTCTACAGCATCACCCACAGCCATCCGTCTCTGCACCATCATCCACAGCCATCCATCTCTACAGCATCACCCACAGCCATCCGTCTCTGCACCATCATCCACAGCCATCCATCTCTACAGCATCACCCACAGCCATCCGTCTCTGCACCATCATCCACAGCCATCCATCTCTACAGCATCACCCACAGCCATCCGTCTCTGCACCATCATCCACAGCCATCCATCTCTACAGCATCACCCACAGCCATCCGTCTCTGCACCATCATCCACAGCCATCCATCTCTACAGCATCACCCACAGCCATCCGTCTCTGCACCATCATCCACAGCCATCCATCTCTACAGCATCACCCACAGCCATCCGTCTCTGCACCATCATCCACAGCCATCCATCTCTACAGCATCACCCACAGCCATCCGTCTCTGCACCATCATCCACAGCCATCCATCTCTACAGCATCACCCACAGCCATCCGTCTCTGCACCATCATCCACAGCCATCCATCTCTACAGCATCACCCACAGCCATCCGTCTCTGCACCATCATCCACAGCCATCCATCTCTACAGCATCACCCACAGCCATCCGTCTCTGCACCATCACCCACAGCCATCCGTCTCTACACCATCACCCACAGCCATCCGTCTCTACACCATCACCCACAGCCATCCGTCTCTACACAATCACCCACAGCCATCCGTCTCTACACCATCACCCACAGCCATCTCCCTCTACACCATCGCCCACAGCCGGGCACTGGCTCCGCTCATGGCGGAGATTGAGCCGGTTGCGGGGTGCCTCTGTGTCCGGCGCACGCTAGCGCCGGCTGACTTCAAATCACATCGACAAGATTCCCATGGTCCCTTTTTTTCCCACGGTCCCTTTTGTTCTTATGAAATCCCCCCTCCTCCCCCCACCACCACCCCCCTCTTGTCGCAGAATTCCCAAATATGACCCCCCCTTCAAAAACACGAGAAAGCAACCCCCCCTAGAAATGTTTTCACATTTCTACTCATGTCATTTTCTACCTCATATCCCATGATCAGCCCCTCTACACCTTTTCCACCAATACCCCCCTCTCTTTGCCCTTTCTTCACCTCTTTCTTATCCCTCTCCAGCAATCTTTCCTAGTGCTTGATTGTGTTGTATTGATCATATGGTACTTCAAAACACCAAGTTTGGTTCATTGCACAACACTTGGCGGTCAGATGAACTCAATCAAACACCAACGGGGATGGGATACAAAAGGGACCGTGGGAAAAAAAGGTTTGGAAGCAACGGAACGAGTACCATGTCAAGGGGGTACATGGAATGAGCCTACTCCACCACACTGGCAACGCCATCCTCATCATCTGCCGGAACCTCAAGCACGACAGCATGCACTTCCCACAGAGTGGGGTGTGTGTGTCCCCAAACCTCTCCAAGCTCATGCCCACACCCTCCGCATCCTCGTCAGGCATGGAGTCAATCACGTCAACGAGAGTCGACACTTCACTACCAGATGCACCAGAAGTGATAGCAGCAGCTCCACCAGCTTCTGGAGCAGAAGGACCCATGGCAGCTACATACGGTGTGCCGACTACACACTCTGCTGTCGTGATGGCACAGTCTGCTGTCATGATGCCACAGTTTGCTGTCATGATGGCAAGGTCTGGTGTGCTGTCGTGATGGCACAGTCTGCTGTTGTGATGCCACAGCCTGCTGTCGTAATCGCAAAGTCTACTGTCGTGATGGCACAGTCTGCTGTTGTGATGGCACAGCCTGTTGTCGTGATGGCAGAGCTGCCACCTGCTGTGGAAGCACCCTCTCTTTCCCCTCATCAGATGCTGCATCCTGTGCCGCTGGATAACTAGACCTTACAATACATACGCATCTGAGAAAAGATATATGTGCTGCAGCCCGTGATGCTGCCTTGCCCCTCGCCGGTGCGGCAAGTGCGTCCTGCTTCTCCTTCTCAGCAAGGAGCTTAATGGCGCGCTCCGTCTGCTCTGCACACTCCTTTTGTACCTTCTCATAGCGCTTGATGGTACGGCAGTTGCATTGCGTGCGAGCCAAGTTTTGCAAACGCTGAGGTGAGAGCATGATGCGGATGTTGCGCTGAATGCAGCGGAATACACTCCAATGGCGCTCAGCGTCACTAGCAGTTGACACACTGCGTGAGGTAAGGCTGTTGAAATAGTTTACCCGGGTTGAACTCTACTCTTACTCGCCCAAACCCACGAGTTAGAGATTGAGCTTGAACTCGGGCCGCCCCCAGGCGAGTTAACCTCTACTCGACTTGCCTGGCAGGTCTCAAACTTGGACTCTAACTTTAACTCTAAGGGTGGGTCAAAGGCGACTCAAGTCTGAGTTTGGCACCCCGAGTTAGAGTTCAACTTGAACTCGGAGTGAACTTTAAGGCAAATGGCAAGGCGATTTTGTAGCAAACTCGCTTCTGAACTCTTAATCTCTGACTGGGGTGGGGTGGAGGGGGGGTGAAGTGAAAGACAGAAGAAGAAGGAAAAAGAAAGAAGAAAAACATGTCCACGTGTTTGGGCATTTTGCAGAATGTTTAAACTTCCTTGATCCTGGCGTGCACATAAAACAAAAAGGACTGTTGGACAAGAATGGTCAACACACACACCAACACAAAAGAGAGAGAGAAACAGAGAGAGAGAGAGAGCAAGAGAGAGGGAGAGAGAGAGAGAGAGAGAGAGAGAGAGAGAGAGAAAAACAGACAAAGTGAGGTGTGGGGGGTGGAGAGGGTAGTGGGTGGGGAGGAGGGAGAGGACACCACGACAGCAACACACACATTCTCGAGGCGTGCTACCTCTTCCAATGTCTGAGCTGTTGCTATAGCACACAACGCGCCCAAGNGGCGTGTACATAAAAAAAGAAGGACTGTTGGACAAGAATGGTCAACACACACACCAACACAAAAGAGAGAGAGAAACAGAGAGAGAGAGAGCAAGAGAGAGGGAGAGAGAGAGAGAGAGAGAGAGAGAGAGAGAAAAACAGACAAAGTGAGGTGTGGGGGGTGGAGAGGGTAGTGGGTGGGGAGGAGGGAGAGGACACCACGACAGCAAAACACACATTCTCAAGGCGTGCTACCTCTTCCAATGTCTGAGCTGTTGCTATAGCACACTGCGCGCCCAAGTAATGTGAGGAACATCCAAGACATGTATGAGGGAACATCCAAGAAATGCATGAGGGAACATCCAAGAAGTGTATGAGGGAATATCCAAGAAATGTGTGAAGGAAATTCT
This sequence comes from Penium margaritaceum, assembly GCA_023375785.1. NCBI lineage: Eukaryota > Viridiplantae > Streptophyta > Zygnematophyceae > Desmidiales > Peniaceae > Penium > Penium margaritaceum. The sequence continues at coordinate 49,695 of SZWC01005824.1, read as the reverse complement.
GAAGCAAGACGAAGAGAAGATGTGCAAGGCAAAAGCCAACTCTCTCAGTCCTTCTTTCTTCGCCCACTCCTTTGGGCATTCTATGCAGTCAGACTTCTTCTTTGCTTTTGAGTACCGGTACACTTCCCCCAAGATGTGCTCTAAGATGCGTGAGACATGCCGCAATGGATACAAACGAGCTTGCCGGTGCGTGGTGATGCTTTGCACAGAATTTTACAGAAACTAAGCAAACTTTATCTGGATACAAACAAGCTCCCAGAAGACAAAAGCGATTTTCTGTCGCAGGAAGAAAATCCATGACGTCAATTTTCAGGGGGGGGGGAGAGGCGCAGACTGTTTTCAAAAGTTTATATGAATTTTAAAACTTTGACAAAGAGTCACTGATCAAATTGCCAATCGCATCTCTATTCACGATTCAATCAGCAATTTGAGACAGGAACTAGCGATTTTAGGATCCCTGGGCAGGATATCTTGTGGGTCCTAGCTAGGATACTTTGTGGGTGGTAGGATATCCTGTGGATGGTACAATATTCTGACAAACAAAATCCTGCAGGGGGTACAAAATTACAGTCAGAATCAAACACACACACACACACACACACACACACACACACACACACACACACACACATGCACGCACGCATCCACGAATGCACGCACGCATGCACGCATGCACGAACTCACGCACGCACGCATGTGCGAACGCGTGTACGCACGCACACAAGCACGCATGCACGCACGCACGCACGCACACAAGCATGCTTGCACGTACGCATGCACGCACACACGCACGCATGCGTGCACACACGCATGCACGCACACACGTACGCACGCATGTAGGCACACACGCACGCACGCACGCACGGAGGCACGCACGCAGGCACCCATGCACGTATGGACGCACTCACGCACATACGCACGCACACACACACACACACACACACACACGCACACAAGAACAAACGCACACACGCACATACGCATGCCCGCATACATTCATGCACACACGCATGCATACAGGCATGCACACACGCATGCCCGCGTGCATGCACACAGGTACGCACGCACGCACGCACACACACACAGACACACGCAAGCACGCACACACGCACGCATGCACGCACGCACGCACGTACACACACATGCACACACACACACACGCATGCACACATGCATGCACGCATGCATGCACGCACGCACAAACGCACATACACACGCAGACACGCACGCGTGCACGCGTGCACGCACGCACGCACGCACGCACACACGCACTTACACATACACACACACACACACATGCAGGCACGCATGCATGCATGCACGCAAGCTCACATGCAAGCACACACACATGCACACACTCACACACTCTTATCACACAAGCACATGTTCATACAGACACACACACACAGACACACACACACAGACACAGACACACACACACATATACACACACACACACACACACATGAACACAAGCACATGGTCCTACAGGATCATGGGGTGATCAGGATTCCCCCAAGCCTAACCAACTTACCACCGCGGTGTGGGCTGATGCGCGAGATGTGGTTGTTTCTCGCAAGGAGCATGGTAAGACGTTTGAGCAAAGGAAAGCTCTCCAGCTTCACCACCTCATTGTCTGATACGTCTATCGCATCAAACATGTCGTGAAGAAAACAAAGAAGAAGAAGAAGAAGAAGAAGAAGAAGAAGAAAGGGAACAAGGGATGAAAAAGGAACATAAAATGTCATTAGTGTTGTGGATCAACTTCAAGCCCATGCGTGATAAAGTGTGTGGCTGTATGCCTGGCTGTGTGCATCCACACAGCCAGATGGTGACAAAAAGGTGGGCGATGGGTGGGTCGGTGGGTGGGGAGACAGCTAAACGAACATGCACTATTTTCAAGAAATGCAACTGTGCAAGAAGGCACAAGCATGGACCATTACCTAACCTTTAAATATGACACTCAAGTAGTGTGGGTGGGGATTATCATCTTGGGTGAAAAACTTGCAGATCAGTTGACAACTATCCCCATAATTCTGTAACTTTATTTTATCCCCATGAGGATAAGATAACGATGAAATGTCCCTGAGGGAGGATCTTTTCATCGGCGATACCGTTTTGACAGGCATGTTCACTCCCTTTTTCAAAAGGAACATTGAATATTGTTGTATTATCCTGTTTTTCCCCTCATTTGACTTTTGTGGAGAGCTGTCTATCCCATACCCCTAGGTACATGGGCACTCTTACATTTTTCCAATCCTGGAGTTTGTGTGTGCTCCTGGTTAACTAGACTCGGTCGACTGGTCAAAGTTTGAACTTTGAGCGGTCACGTGGACGACCGTCACATGCGCACAGCGCATCTGATGGTCAAAGTTCAAGAGGGACCGGTGTCTCAACCCTCAGTTCCAATCCTTCAAACCCATCCCTTGAAGCTTTATCTATTTTGCCCCTAGTTATGTCCAAATTCAGGATTTTTCTTGAGGAATTCGTGTTGCAATAGCATGCACATTGTCCACTGCCTAGCTGGCTAGCCACACATATAGACAAGGCATGCACTGCTCTATGGAGTACGTCCTCTTGGTCTGTTCTGAGATGGGCCAGGAATGAACTGCCCATAATGGCAATGTCCCCTGTGGCTCATCATAGGAACCATACCCTTTTGGCTTGGTTGAATAGGCATTGGAGTCTCAAATGAGCAATCGGGAGAAGGTGGAGGCAAGCTAAATGCACGTTCCAGGAAGTGCATCATGGTTGGGTACGACACATCACACAAAGCCTATTGGCTTTGGGACCAGGCAGCAGGCAAGCTTATGAGGAGCTGCGACGTCGTGTTTGACGAACGCACCCTTGAAAAGGGAGAGCTGCTGGACCCGAACCTCACTCCCAAAGCGGGAGAGTGGATAGTGTTGCTTTAGTCTGGAGAGCAATCACCCAACAACTGGCTCGCTTTGCCAGCAGGTGGTGAGAATTGGAGAGCAGCTGTGAAGAATGACGCAGCATCTGACATCGACGCAGATACTGAGCCGTCCGGGGCTTCCGAGTCTGACTTGGAGTCTGACGATGCTTCTAACGACGCCAACGACGATGACAAACCACCACCTGTGGAAGCACGAGCACCAAAGCAGGAAGCCGCACCACTACCACGGTGCAGTTTGTGACCAAAGAGAGCACCTTTGCGATATGAGGACGATTGGACTGGCCTTAGCTGGTCGTGCATGGCTTAGGGAGAGCCATCCACAGTGGCGAAGGCGATGAATGGCCCAGATGCGGCCAAGTGGAAGGAGGCAGTGGACAGCGAGCTCACGTCCATTACGGAGAACGACACGTGGGTGCTGGTGGATAGACCCAACATGGCCCACGTAGTGGGATCCACGTGGGTCCTCCGAGTGAAGAAGAAGCAAGATGGCAACATCGACAAGTTCAAGGCAAGGGTAGTGGCTAAGGGCTTCTCTCCCATGTTGCCTTCGACTTTCGACTTTTAGGGTCAAAGTCGAAGTCGCTAAGTCGATCAAAGTCGACTTAGAGTCGACTCCGACTTTTGCCCTCCAATTTCTTGGATTTCATCCAGGCCTAGGTTGTGGTAGGGTAACTTGTCCTGTGAAAATAAACCCAAGAAAAAAACTTGGGGACGGGGCTCAAATTTGGCTCAGACCTCGGTCACGTGCGGTTTTCTGGTATGCACAGATTGGCCGCAACTGACAGCTACAAGCATGCATTTTGCAAGGATATTGTTCACTCCAATCGGTGGTCTCCATATGGATCGATCCATAAAGCTACCAATGGCATGATACAAAATACCTCAAAGGTTAACTACAGGTGGAGGACATGTCAAAGTGCCGTTGAGGATTGTCCAGGTTCAACTTATCGATGCAAAGGCGACCCGGTGCCGCCTCCATGCACGTCATTCACACCCTAGTCCGAGGTCTGATGAGCCACTTGGCGCAATCTCAACTTCGTTCCTTGCCCTTCTCCTGACTGGGTCGGCCCCATGGCGCATCGACCCAGGTCCGCTGCCATGGCTGCAAGCCAAAGCTCTGCCTCAACCGTGCAGCCCATTCAAGCTCTGTGAAGAGAAATCCTAGTCAAAGCCCTCTCTAGGTACTTCAAGCCCGTGCCATCGCCCGGCGGCTATCCCGACTTTGGGTGTGGCGCCTGTGGGACGACATTCGCGGGTGGCAGCGACCAAATGCGTGGCCATTTTGGCGCTCCAGTTGGCAACATCAAGAAGTGCAAAGTTGCACCAGCCAGCGCCCGTGCCCTTCCTGGTCTCCTGCCACTCCCTCCTCCGCCTGATGGCTTCGAGGGCTTTGATCCAAAGCTTTACAAGGGCCAGGGTGAGTACTGGGGAACACGTGACAAGCCAGTGAAGTGGGCTGACCTGGTGTTAGAATGGGAGCTGAAGGAGGCACGGAAAGCAGCTGGTGTGAGTGGTGATGGGGAGCAGACCACGGAAGCTGCAGCCGCAAATGTTACCACGGCTGTCAGTGGACCTGCTGCAGCTCCAAGCCTGCTGAGCTCTGGGCCGTCTGTCTCCTTGTCTGCGCTCAACAACTGCCGCCAGACCAGCATGCGTAACCACTTGGACAACGTAGTGAACAAGGAGGTCCAGAAAGCAGTGGTGAAGGTCATGGCAAAGTCGGCTTCACCTATCAGCTGTTGCCGTGAATGTGTTGTCCTGGAGCTCATCGAGATTTCTCACCGCAGCACCAGCTCCTTCCGGCTTCCATCACGAGACACTGTGGTCCAAGAGCTCCTGTCTGCCCTTGACAAGGAGCTAAGAGAGTTGGAGCAACCACTCCGTAACGGGTGGGCCATCTATGGTGTCACTCTAGGTGTCGATGAGTGGAGTGATATCCAAATTTGTCCAATTTACTCCGCCATGGCTACCAATGCTGAGGGTGTTTGTCATCTGTTTTCACGTGATGCCACTGGCATTGTCCGGGATGCAAACCACGTGGCTGCAGTCATTGACCTTGCCATAACCACCGCTGGGGCTGAGCATGTTGTCATGGTCATAACTGACAATGCATCAACCAACAAAGCAGCCTACAGGACCCTCCGTGAGAAGTATCCCAACGTGATTTTTAACAACTGTGTGGCACACAGCTTGGACCTTGTGTTGAAGGACATATCAAAGACAGAGTGGGGTTATGTTCTTATCTCAAAGGTGGAGAAGATTGTGACGTCTTTTAGGAACAAGGGCATGATGCGGTCTTGGCTCAAGGCTGAGACTGGGAAGGTGTTACTTCCTGCTTGTGCCACACGCTTTGGCTCAGTCCACCGCATGTTGAAGCGCCTGCTTGCACTACGCTTGGCACTGGAGAAGATGGTTGCCAGCAACCAGTGGAGTAAGATGTCGCCCGGCCGTGATGCAGGATTCAGGGCGAAGAAGAAGGAATTGAGGCGCCTTGTCCGCATGAATGTCTTCTGGGTGCAAGTGAAGGCGCTCATGCGACTCATGAGCCCGCTGCTGGTTGCCTTGCGCAATGCGGACTCCACTGGTGGTACGGAAGGCATCATTTATGAGGCCTTGCTTGATGCCACCGAGGAGCTCCGCCAACTAGGTTTTGCACGTGGACGCCACCGTCCACCATGTGTACCATCGTGGGTCAAGTTTACCATGGAGTGACTTAAGGAGCACTGGGACAGTTACATGAGTTGCCCGGTCTTTGCAGCAGCCAGACGCATTCACCCACAGCATTTTGGCGACAACTTCGATGCAGATGAGAAAACTGTGGAAGCATGGAACGCTGTTGTCTCTGCACTTATGCCACATGATGAGCAAGCTGAGCTTGAGAACCAGCTGGACGCTTTTGCAAGTGGGCGTGTGACTGTCACGGAGGACCCCGCACGTGTGAAGGATGTGGAGCGGGCAAAGGCAGCTGTGGTACAGGTGGTAGCGGATGAGCTGGCATCCTTCCGCTGGCATGCATGCCACATGACCCGGCTGCCAGCATTGCGCAACCTGGCCATGCGGCTTCTAGCGCAGCCCTGCAGCAGCTCGGACAACGAGCGCGTGTTTAGCAAACACGAACTCATTCAGACCGCTAGGAGGAACAGGCTGAACACCTCCACACTGGAGATGCTCGTGCGAGTGAATGTGAGGCTGACATGGATGTACGGGAAGGTGAAGCTGCGCAAGCTGACTTCAGAGATCAAGAGGTTGGTGGACGAGGAGGGAGCAGAGAGTGGATCCGAGGCAGATGGTGAAATTGGTGCAGATGAGGCTAATGCAGGTTGGGATCCAGCCATTTTGGCTGCCGTGGATGGTGAGGAGGATACAGAGGGTGGAGAATCTGTGACTGCACGTGCATCAGCTCTCACGCTTGTAATAGGAGCAGGTGTCGGTAGCGGATCAGGAAGTGGAGCCAGGGCAGCAGCAGGTGTTTGGAGTGGATTGGGAACTGGAGCATGGGCAGCTGCAGAAAGTGGAGAGGGAAGTGCGGCAGGTGCAGGAAGTGGGGAGGGAAGTGCAGTAGGTGCAGGAAGTGGGGAGGGAAGTGCAGCAGGTGCAGGAACTGGGGAGGGAATTGCAACAGGTGTAGGAAGTGGAGTGGGACGTGCAGCAGGTGCAGGAAGTGGAGAGGGAAGTGCAACAGGTGCAGGAAGTGGAGTGGGACGTGTAGCAGGTGCACGAAGTAGAGAGGGAAGTGCAGTAGGTGCAGGAAATGAAGTGAGACGTGCAGCAGGTGCAAGAAGTGGAGAGGGAAGTGCAGCAGGTCCAGGAAGTGGTCCAGTAGGTGCAGGTGATAGTGACGAGGAAGAGGACGACGATGACTACGACAACGATGACGATGATGACGATATTGCCGGGTTGGATCTACCGGAGGACGACGGTGAGGAGGATGACGATGGGGAGGAAAACGATGATGACAATGATGACGATATTCATCCTGACATTGAGGAGATCTCACACATCCTGAAGAAAGGGGTGCGTAAGCGTCGGGATGTGGAATGTGCCCTCGACGGTGGTGCTGCTGCTACTGAGACTACTGCCTCCCGTCCAAAGAGGGCATGCACTCGCCATGGCTAGTAGAGCCATGGCACTCATGTGACAGGATTCAGCCTTCCAATTGCTTGTATTTGCATTTGTGTGGCTTAGGATGGTAGAGCTCTTGGTTGTTTGCTTTCAGACTCTTCAAAGTATTTTGAATGTGTTGTTTCAGACTCTTTTAGCACGTCCCTTTCTTGGATTACTTGGCATGTTACATGGCTGAATGTCGTGTTGGACAACTTTAGTTGTGCAGTTTGAAGTTAATGCTAATATACCTCTCTACATGATGCTAACATCACAAGGCAGGTTCCATTGAGAAGTGTCCATGTAAACAAGCAACACAGATAGTGCAAGTTTGTAGGAGTGTGAGAAATTATGGTAGTAATGTGGCCTTTGTGTAAAAACTGCAACTTGTGTGTATGTTACATGTGCAAAAATGGATTTGAAATGAAATACACATGTAAGTTTGGGCTAAAAAATGACCCTAGTAAGCATTGGAGGGAATTGGACTTCCGATTTAGCATATGACTTGCCGACCTCCGACTTTCGACTTCCGACTTGGGTACCGACTTCGACTTAGGAAAGGCAACATGGCTTCTCTCAATGCCCGAGCTCTGAGTACGATGAGACGTTCACGCCCGTCGTGACCTTTGCCTCCATCCGCTCTCTCCTTGGCATTGCAGCCGCAAAGAACCTAGAGATACACCAGATGGACATCAAGACAGCTTTTCTTGATGCGAAGCTTGACAAGGAAGTGCTGATGGAGGTGCACGAAGGAGTGAAAGCTCTAAAGGGCAAGGTGTGCAAGTTGCTGAAAGCGCTCTACGAGTTGAAACAGTCCCCAATTATGTGGTACAAAGAGATGGACAGTTTCATGACCAGTCTCTCCTTCACGCGTTGCCAAAATGACCCAAGCATGTACGTGCGCGATGATGGGAGCGGGCTGATGCTGGTTGCACTTTACGTGGATCATCTGATCACCTGCTCATCCTCGGTCGAGCTGATGGATGAGGTGAAGTCTGACCTCAGCAAAAGGTTCAAGATGAAGGACATGGGTCCTCTTGAGTACTACCTTGGGATTGCCATCCACCGCAACCGAGTAGCAGGTACCATCAAACTCAACCAAACAAAATACATCGGTGAGGTAGTGAAACGCTACCACATGGAAGACTGCAAACCTGTCAGCACCCTAATGATGACTGATACAAAGTTGAAGGCCTCCATGTCGCCAAGGAACGAAGCACAACAAAGGGAGATGCAAGATGTCTCCTACCAGTCCGCTGTGGGTAGCATCATGTACGCCATGGTAGGGACTCGTCCAGACATCTGCTAAGCTGTGGGACAAGTGAGCAGATTCATGGGCAACCATGGGCCACAACATTGGCAGGCAGTCAAGCGCATCTTGCGCTACCTGCAAAAGACATGTAACTTGGGCCTTGTCCTTGGAGGCCAAGAAGGAACAGATCCCCTGCGCCTGAAGTAATAGACCGGAACTGACTGGGGAGGAAATCTCTGTTGAATGTTTGCCCCTCTGCATGCCCAAGTGCGGCGCCGGGAGGCACCGACGAGGTGCCAGAGAGAGGAGAATCCTCGTTGACAAATATGGCGACTCGGGGATTGCTCATATCCTCAAATGGAGGGTAGGCCCTAAAATTGGACAAGTCGGTGAATCCGGTGCAAGTTGTTTCACTGGAATTGGACTAGTAACGAGGGAGATATGGGCTTCCAAAGTTAGGGTGTACGCGGCGGTTCTGGGAGTCGCCTGCGGTTCGACTTCCGGTGAATCATTGACCGGAATGAGTGACAAAATGCCATCTGGGGATTTTCCTCCGGAAGATCTGCCAAGGCGTCCGGTGGATGATCCACCGGATTTCAGGATTGCAGTTTGTTACTGAGGGACAGCCAAAATCCTGGCTCGGAGTCCGAAACTCAGTAGTACAGTTTGTTACTCGGGGACTTGTTGAAAAATCCGACTGCAGGTCTGCGAACAGGTTTCGACCCACATCCATCCCTTTCACCAAACTCGACGATTAACTCATCAAAACAGACACCAAAGACGCAAGGGGCGCCGCCACTATACGTAGGGACATCTGCTCCTCTAGAATGGCGTTTTTGATGGGTCCTTGATGTGTGAAGGGGCCTCGGCGGGCAACGTGGTGCGCGCCGCCGAGTGAGCTGCTGGTTTGGGGTGCTGCACTTTAACTGACGTAACAGGAGTTACAGTTTTCCGAATTGCACAGGGTTTAGTGCGTTAGACAGTTCATGACTAGCCCTACAAATATTGAGATCATGTTCGTGTTAAAAAACAAATGGAAGATTGCGTTATCCCCTTCGCAAAATTGATTTTCTCAAGATTCCTTCAACTCCTAAAAACATAGCGTGAGGCGACTAGAAAGCTCACGCTTAGACTCAGAACCTGCACAAAAGAAGTTGTTAACGCCAAGTAGACCCGTCCAGGACGTTGGAACTGCCTCCACCCGGGGGCCGTTTTCTGACAAAGGGTTATGGGCCCACAGCCCTGATCGGTCTGCACATCGCTTACGGCTTTCGCGGCGGTCGGGACTTTCGTAAGGGACGACTTCGCCATCAAGCTCTGAGGTCCTAGAGTTGAAGACTGCGCAAATGGTGCAAAAGGAGATGCAGCCCATCCAGAAGTATGCAGGTGGCCCTGGCTACGGGCTATGGAGGTGGCACTTTGAGCTGCACCTCGCGCATAAGGGGCTGCTGGAGGTCATGAAGGGAACGGAAGTCCTCGACGAAGCGACGGCGACAAAAGTGCT
>SZWC01005824.1:5974-22353 GCA_023375785.1 Penium margaritaceum | reverse complement strand
GTAGGGGGTGGGGTTAGGGGACGAGGGAGAGGGGGTAGGGCAAGGGGGAAGAGGAGGGAGAGGTAGCGGGGCAAGGGCATAAACCGGGGCAGGTATGGACATGGGGCCGGGGGAGGGGAGGGGGGATGGGAAGGGGCCAGTCCTGGGGAGGGGACATAGGGCGGGGCCTGGGGTTGAGCATGGAAGGGGCAGGGCCTGGAGAACAGGCAGGTGTAGGCAGGTGGGTATGGCAGGGTATGAGGTAGCATCAGCAGCAGAAGATGAAACCCAAGAAGAGGTAGACGCTCTCCTTCAACAGCAGCCACAGAAATAAGAGCTGTAGTAACCAACAGCAGCCGAGCAGCGGCAGTGGTTAGATCAGCAACACAGGTCGTAGATAAGCATGTCCACTAAGTAAACTCTAGTCCAACTCAACTCAAAGTCGGAAAACTTGTAATTTCAAGTTTGTACTCAAACTCGAACCACCCTCTTAGAGTTGAATTCGACTCAACTCGCCCATAGAGGGGTGAACTCGAACTTGGACTTGGTCTCAGACTGGGTTCCGGGTCCAAGTCGAGTTTGGCCCATTGCATTTGAACTCGACCTGCCCCAGTGCAAAAGTGGAAAGCTGGTACAAGCCTATGTTCCAAAATCTGGTCATTTCCGCTCTTCTGGACCAAAACTTTGGCCGAAATTCATTTTCAGCCAATATTTTCCGGCTTTATGGGCTAAACTTTGCAAATCTTCACTCAAAATTTCCTTCCATAGGACCCCGACCCAGGGTCAACCGAGGACAACGCGAAGACCGTTCTACAGTTCCCTTAATTATGGAAACAGTCAAAACCTTGTTCAGGTTCACCGAAACCCATATGCCAAAGGTGACATCAGTACCTCATCATTAGCAAACGTGCGGTGTGCCCATTTCCAGAGTGTTATCTGCCCCACCAACATCAAAACTATCCATACTCAATGCAGTAACGCTCAACTGACTGATTTGTTTTTCCTCATGCAGGTGTGTAACTTGTGTGATGGGCTGTGTACTGCGCCTATGCCTGTCGCACAGGCATAGGCAAGGGGCGCCCGGTCACGAGTGCTGAGGAGGCTGCCCGCTTCAAAGCTCAGTGGCAGCTACAACTGCCATCATGCCAGCCGCAGTAGCTCTGCATCCTATGATCCGTTGAGCGTTGCCTGAAGCCGAAGCAAGGAGAGGACTATTGCCTATGTTTTTGTATTCAATATTGTCTTGACTGAAGGTCAATATCGATATGGATATTCCAATATCTATGTCAATACATTGGTTCTGTGGGGGGGAAAGGGGGGGTGTGAGAGGGGGGGGGAGTCCGGGGGGGGGATCCCCGGTTGAGGGTCGATATTGATATCGAATCGTTATCCCTCCTGGATATTGATATCGGTATCAAGGGTCAATATCAATCTAATTATTGACTCAATACAATGTTTTTTCCCACCCTAATCATCATCATCATCATCACCACCATCATCATTGTAATCATCACAATCATCACCACAATCATCACCATCATCATCATCATCGTAATCATCATCATCATCATCTTCACCATCATCATCACTGTAAATATCACAATCTTCATCATCATCATCATCATCATCATCATCATCACCATCATAACCATCACAATCATCACAATCATTATCTTCAAAATCATAATCTTCATCATCACAATCATCAAAATCATCATCATCCTCATCCTCATCACCACCACCACCACCACCACCACCATCATCATCATCATCATCATCATCATCATCATCATCATCATCATCATTATCATCATCATCATCATCGTCATCATCCCAACAAACATTTTCAGTGTCATCAACATCATGAACACAATCAGCATCAGCATCCCCATGAGCATCACCATCCCAGGACAGTTTCCACTGCCACCGCACATCACAGGAGGCAAGCATGGCACTGACAGGATAGATGAGTTGGCAAATGGTTTCCTCGTCCTCCTCCACCATCTGCTGCGGCAACAAGCCCATGACTATCCAGCCTGGCCACCGCACCTGTCGTGCGCTTCATGCCATGGGCATGAATCAACCCATTGGACCTCATTCCACGCAAAAAATAGTGCCATGTCACGTCATGTGATGCCAAGCCACACCACGCCATGCAATTCCTTCTTATGTCAGCCTTCCTCTGCAAAGCAGACGGTGGCGGAAAAGAGAGTGACATGCAAAGAAGACACACATGCATCATGCAGACGCATGCATCATGCCGACGCATGCGGATAGTTTCTGCTCCCCTATCCCATGTTAGTGTTTCTTGCGCTACAGTGCCATACATCGGGTAGGGCTCGACATTGGGAAGATGAGAAGGAGGATGAGAAGGAAGATGAGGAGGATCACTTCATGAGAATAAAGATGAGGAAGATCAAGTGGAGGAGGAGAAGGAGGAGGATGAGGAGAAGGAGGAGGGGGAGGAGGAGGAGGAGGATAAATGGGATGAGGAGGAGAGGGTGGAGGAGGATGGGAAGGAGGAGGATGAGGACAGAAAGGAGTTCAGGTAGAGGAAAGAGAATAACAATGTTGACACAGACGTCAGCAAAAAAAAAAACAAAAACGACGGTGACAATGGTGACGGCGACGATGGCAATGGCGATGTCAACAATCAATGAAGACAACGACAGCAACCACGACGACGACCATGATGATGATGATGACGACGACGATGACAACGATGACAACGATGACAACGATGACAAAGACGACAACGACAACAACAGCGACGCCGACACGGACGTCAACGACGACAATGACCACGACAATGACAACAACGACCACGAAGACGATGACGATAATGATGAAAAAGACGACAATGACGACAACAACAACGACGATGACGACAACGATGACGACGATGACGACAACGACAACAACGACGATAACTGTTGGAATGATGCTCCTCACCATGGCAGGAGTGACTCCAAAAAGGAACACCAAAAAGACAAGCCAAGGTGGCTTAGTGGTTAATGTTGTCCACCTCTAGAGGCAGGGGCCCGGGTTCAAGTCCCACGAGATGAAATTATGCCCTGCCTCAAGGGAGGTGGAAAATAGATACCAGGAAGCTAGCTCAACCTCTAGAGTTCCTCTTTAAGTTTATAGAAGGCCAGGTGAGGGTCCAGGAAGGTAGCACACCTTCTAGAATGGGTGACTTGTCCTACAAGGCATCTAGAGGTGTCTTGGTCTTCTGGACACCTTCCCTCATACCAGAAGCAAGCTGAGGAATCTAGGAAGGGGCAGAAGCTTCTACAGGAGGGAAGGGATGCCTTCCTAGGTGGGAAAAGGACAGCCTACCAAGGAGCACTCTAGAAGCCATAGAATCTGCTAGAAAGCTCCAAATCTGGCATGCTTTGGTGTTCTGGAAAGCTTAGATCAGTGGCTATAAAATGCCACTGCTTGTGGGCCTTGATCAAGTGTTCATTCCCATCTAATTGAGGCTTAAACTATTGCCACACTCTCTGACCAGATGTTGCCGACCTTGGAACCAGNAAGCTTCTAGAGGAGGGAAGGGATGCCTTCCTAGGTGGGAAAAGGACAGCCTACCAAGGAGCACTCTAGAAGCCATAGAATCTGCTAGAAAGCTCCAAATCTGGCATGCTTTGGTGTTCTGGAAAGCTTAGATCAGTGGCTATAAAATGCCACTGCTTGTGGGCCTTGATCAAGTGTTCATTCCCATCTAATTGAGGCTTAAACTATTGCCACACTCTCTGACCAGATGTTGCCGACCTTGGAACCAGTTGCCTCCACAGTTTCAGTCTCTCCAAAAACAGTTGGTGGTGTGAACCAGCCACTGCTAGGGACCCTCCAGGGTGCACACTCACCCTCATGCCAACAAAGGGTTATGGACCCATGCCTCCAAGGGGTTCAATGCCAGCTTGATTTCACGCTTCCAACAGCAAGACATGGCAACCAGCGAGCAAGAGAGCAGCAGCACAGTCCTTTAGTTTGATGGGACAGGCTTTGCCTTGTGGAGGTGGCAGTTTGAGGTCTTCCTTGATGACAAGGGACTGCTTGAGCTCATAAAAGGTGATGAGACTGCTCCACCAAAGACCGCAATGGCTGAGGTGAAGGAGGCATACAAGAAGCGCAACAAAACAACATTGGCGCTCCTTGTGTCCGCGTTATGCCCACCACAACTTGGGCACATCCAAAGATGCACCCTGGTCGTGGACGCATGGTCAAAACTCTGCTCCATCTACCAGTCAAGCAACCTTGCCAATCAGCTCTTCATCTTCAAACGACTCGTCACCCTCCGAGCCAACTAAGGCGACAACATCATGGAGATCATGCAGCAGATATAGTCCCTCGTAGCGGAGTGCGTGGCCACGGGTCGGGAGGTCGACTCTCAGTTGCGAGCTATGATCCTCCTTCTGGCCTTGCCAGACAGTTGGAGTCCCATGACCACAGTCCTTGGTGGCTGGCCATCTGACGAGCTGAAGTACCCAAAGGTTGCTGAGTACGTGCGCAATGAGTGGATGCGATGTGGCGGACAAGAGAGTACAGCGGCATCAACTTCAGCTTACACAGTTCATCCTCAAAGTGTAGGCCGATGCGACAAGTGGAAGGGTGCCAAACAGGGCACTAAGAAAGGTGACAAGAAGGGGGAGTGCTTCAACTGCGGCAAGGAGGGCCACTATGCGTGCAACTGTCCCAACAAGAAAACAAATCGGTCGCAGCGGGGCGGGAAGAAAGATGAGCACGCCCTTATGGTGTACAACTCCACCAACATAAAGGATCCGGGAGTTGCCGTCATCAACTCCACATCAAGCCGTCACACGCAATGCAACAAGGCAGCATTTGTCACCTACGGCGCCTCGGAGAGACGCATGACGGTGGCCAATGGAAAAACAGAGGTGGCCGCAGGTGAGAGAAACGTCCGCATTGAGTCAATTGTGGATGGAAAACCTGTCACGAACACAATCTACGATGTGTTGCATATGCCTAACTTTGGGGCAAACCTGCTCTCCGACAGCCGCCTTACCAACAAGGGACTTGAGGTGCTCTTCACAAAGAAGGAGGCCGTCATCCACAAAGAGGGCAAAGGTGAGGTGATTGCGTGTGCCAAGAGAGAGGATGACTTGTACCTGCTACGCGCAAAGATCCTCAGCAACCGAGTGGGATCCAACACCGTCAATCTTGCAACAAAGGACGGAGGAGACCTGGACCTATGGCACCGCCAACTCTGCCACATTTCTCCATCAACAGTGAAGGAGATGGCTAAGAGGGAAGTGGTGCGGGGTCTCCAAATCAATGGCCTTGATGGAACCAAGGAGACCGTGTGTGAGCCATGCATCATTGGTAAATCAACTCGGCAGCCGTTTGTCGCCAAGGGGACGCGTGCATTGGCAAAACTGGCCGTGGTACACACAGATGTGTGTGGACCGCTCGAGAGTTCTATCGGTTGAGCTCGCTACTTCCTCACCTTCATCGATAACCATAGCCGGAAACTATACCTCTACCCAATGAAGCGGAAGAGTGAGGTGCTTGCCTGCATGCAAGATTTTGTGGCTGATGTGGAGCGGAAAACAGAGTTGAAGGGGAAGACGTTCTGGAGTGACAACGGCGGTGAATATGCGAGGTGCCTTGAGTGGATGAAGAACTAGGGGATTGAGTGGCAGAAAACAACTCCACTCTTCCCACAACAGAATGGCGTCGCAGAGAGAGCGAATCGCACAATCCTTAACATGGTGCAATCCATGTTGAGCAACGCCGGCCTTACACAACGGTATTGGGCGAAGGCGGCAAGCACAGCAGCGTACATCATGAATCTCATGTCGACCAAGCAGCTCAAGGACAAGGAGAGTAATGTGTGGATGACGCCACAAGAGGTGTGGAGCGGGAGGAAGCCAGCGGTGGGTCACCTTCGCACGTTTTGTTGTGTTGCACATGCAATGGTGCAGGGACGTGAGTGACAGAGCAAGCTGGACCCGCGTACCCGCCGGTGTATTCTCCTTGGATATGAGAGCGGAAGCAAGGCGTTTCTGCTCTTTGATCCAAGGATGCAGCAGATTGTGCGGATTCGCGACATCACGCTTGACGAGAAAAGCCGTTGGATAGACAAGGAGGCAGGTCTCTCCAAGAGGGGGGAGTGGATGCCACTCCTTGAGGGGGAGACGCCGGAGGACGTGAATGAGGGTGACATCCTCACATCACCACCAACCGGAGAGCATCGCCTGAGGGATGGGCGAGCGGCAGACTTTCTCCCGGCCAGTTTGGATGAAGAATCCGAAGCACCAGAGATGGACGTGGAGGTGGGGGGTCGAGCAATGTCTCCAAGGTCTCCAAGAGAGGGGGAGCAGGCGCTTGGAGAGGATGGCGCCAAAAGGGGACAACAACAACAACAACCGCCTCAAGAGCCATGCACAAGCAGCCGTGTGCAAAGAAGGACAAAAAGATATGATGCCGACAAGGACATTTGGACAGGGTTTGCACAAGTCTTCTTCACGCAAGAGGAGCGTGAACATCGCACTACACAAGAAGGATGGGGCTGAGTGGGAGGGAGCAATAAAATGTTAGCTCGCCTCGCATGAGGAGAAAGGCTCCTGAGTTGCAAATTAAGCATGGACAACTGCCATGGGTGATGCGCAAGGGGGGAGATTGTTGGAATGATACTCCTCACGATGGCAAGAGTGACTCCAAAAAGGAACACCAAAAAGACAAGCCAAGGTGGCCAAGTGGTTAATGTTGTCCACCTCTAGAGGCAGGGGCCCGAGTTCAAGTCCCACAAGATGAAATTATGCCCTGCCTCAAGGGAGGTCAATAATAGATGCCAGGAAGCTAGCTCAACCTCTAGAGTTCCTCTTTAAGTTTATAGAAGGCCAGGTGAGGGTCTAGGAAGGTAGCACACCTTCTAGAATGGGTGACTTGTCCTACAAGGCATCTAGAGGTGTCTTGGTCTTCTGGACACCTTCCCTCCTACTAGAAGCAAGCTGAGGAATCTAGGAAGGGGCAGAAGCTTCAAGAGGAGGGAAGGGATGCCTTCCTAGGTGGGAAAAGGACAGCCTACCAAGGAGCACTCTAGAAGCCATAGAATCTGCTAGGAAGCTCCAAATCTGGCATGCTTTGGTGTTTTGGAAATCTTAGATCAGTGGCTATGAAATGCCACTGGTTGTGGGCCTTGATCAAGTGTTCATTCCAATCCAATTAAGGCTAAAACTATTGCCACACTCTCTGACCAGACTTTTCCATCCTTGGAACCAGTTGCCTCCACAGTTTCAGTCTCTCCAAAAACAGTTGGTGTTGTGAACCAGCCACTGCTAAGGACCCTCCAGGGTGCACACTCACCCTCAGGCTAACAAAGGGTTATGGACCCACGCCTCCAAGGGGTTCAAAGCCAGCTTGATTTCACGCTTCCAACAGCAAGACATGGCAACCAGCGAGCAAGAGAGCAACCGCACTGTCCTTTAGTTTGATGGGACAGGCTTTGCCTTGTGGAGGTGGCAGTTTGAGGTCTTCCTTGATGACAAGGGACTGCTTGAGCTCCTAAAAGGTGATGAGACTGCTCCGCCGGAGACCGCAACGGATGAGGTGAAGGAGGCATACAAGAAGCGCAACAAAACGACATTGGCGCTCCTTGTGTCCGCGTTATGCCCACCACATCTTGGGCACATCCAAGGATGCACCCTGGCCGCGGACACATGGTCAAAACTCTGCTCCATCTACCAGTCAAGCAACCTTGCCAATCAGCTCTTCATCTTCAAACGGCTCGTCACCCTCCAAGCCAACGAATGCGACAACATCATGGAGATCATGCAACAGATTGAGTCCCTTGCAGCGGAGTGCGTGGCCACGGGTTGGGAGGTCGACTCTCAGTTGCAAGCTATGATCCTCCTTCTGGCCTTGCCAGACAGTTGGAGTCCCATGACCACAGTCCTTGGTGGCTGGCCTTCTGACGAGCTGAAGTACCCAAAGGTTGCTGAGTACGTGCGCAATGAGTGGATGCGATGTGGCAGACGAGAGGGTGCAGCGGCATCAACTTCAGCTTACACAATTCATCCTCAAAGTGTAGGCCGATGCGACAAGTGGAAGGGTGCCAAACAAGGCACTAAGAAAGGTGACAAGAAGGGGGAGTTTTTTAACTGCAGCAAGGAGGGCCACTATGCGCGCAACTGTCCCAAGACGAAAACAGATCGGTCGCAGCAGGGCGGGAAGAAAGATGATCACGCCCTTATGGCGTACAACTCCACCAACTTGAAGGATCGGGGAGTTGCCGTCATCGACTCCGCATCAGGCCGCCACACACAATGCAACAGGGCAGCATTTGTCACCTACGGCGCCTTGGAGAGACGCATGACGGTGGCCGATGGAAAAACAGAGGTGGCCGCCGGTGAGAGAAACGTCCGCATTGAGTCAATTGTGGATGGAAAACCTGTCATGAGCAAAATCTACGATGTGTTGCATATGCCTAACTTTGGGACAAACCTGCTCTCCGTCAGCCGCCTTACCGACAAGGGACTTGAGGTGCTCTTCACAAAGAAGGATGCCGTCATCTGCAAAATGGGGCAAAGGTGAGGTGATTGCGCGTGCCAAGAGGGAGGATGACTTGTACCTGCTACGCGCGAAGATCCTCAGCAACCGGGTGGGATCCAACACTGCCAATCTTGCAACGAAGGATGGAGGAGACCTGGACCTATGGCACTGCCGACTCTACCACATTTCTCCATCAACAGTGAAGGAGATGGCTAAGAGGGAAGTGGTGCGTGGTCTCCAAATCAGCGGCCTTGATGGAACCAAGGAGACCATGTGTGAGCCATGCATCATTGGTAAATCAACTCGGCAGCCGTTTGTCGCCAAGGGGATGCGTGCATCGGCAAAACTGGCCGTGGTACACACAAATGTGTGTGGACCGCTTGAGAGCTCCATCGGTGGAGCTTGTTACTTCCTCACCTTCATCGATGACCACAGCCGGAAACTCTACCTCTACCCAATGAAGCGGAAGAGTGAGGTGCTTGCCTCCATGCAAGAGTTTGTGGCTGATGTGGAGCGGCAAACAGAGTTGAAGGTGAGGGCGTTCCGGAGTGACAACGGCGGTGAATATGCGGGGTGCCTTGAGTGGATGAAGAACTAGGGGATTGAGTATCAGAAAACAACTCCACACTCCCCACAACAGAATGGCGTCGCTGAGAGAGCGAATCACACAATCCTTAACATGGTGCGATCATGTTGAGCGACGCCGGCCTTAGACAACGGTATTGGGCGGAGGAGGCAAGGACAGCAGTGTACATCATGAATCTCATGCCGACGAAGGCGCTGAAGGAAAAGTAGAGCAATGCGTGGACGATGCCACAAGAGGTGTGGAGCGGGAGGAAGCCAGCGTATGTCACCTTTGCACGTTTGGTTGTGTTGCACATGCAATGGTGCAGGCACGTGAGGGACGGAGCAAGCTAGACCCGCGTACCCGCCGGTGTATGTTCCTTGGATATGAGAGCAGAAGCAAGGCGTATTGGCTCTTTGACCCAAGGAGGCAGCAGATTGTGCGGATTTGCGACGTTACGTTCGACGAGAAAAGCTGTTAGACAAACAAGGAGGCAGGTCTCTCCAAGAGGGGGGAGTGGATGCCACTCCTTGAGGGGGAGACGCCGGAGGACGTGAATGAGGGTGACATCCTCTCATCACCACCAATCGGAGAGCATCGCCTGAGGGATGGGCGAGCGGCAGACTTTCTCCCGGCCAGTTTGGATGAAGAATCCGAAGCACCGGAGATGGACGTGGAGGCGGGGGGTCGACCGATGTCTCCAAGGTCTCCAAGAGAGGGGGAGCAGGCGCTTGGAGAGGATGGCGCCAAAAGGGGACAACAACAACAGCAACCGCCTCAAGAGCCACGCACGAGCAGCCGTGTGCAAAGAAGGACAAAAAGATATGATGCCGATAAGGGCATTTGGAGTGGGTTCGCACAAGTCTTCTTCACGCAAGAGAAGCGTGAACGTGGCACTGCACAAGAAAGATGGGGCTGAGTGGTTGGGAGCAATAAAATGTAAGCTCACCTCGCATGACGAGAAAGGCTCCTGAGTTGCACATTAAGCATGGACAACTGCCATGGGTGATGCGCAAGGGGGAGATTGTTGGAACGATGCTCCTCACCATGGCAAGAGTGACTCCAAAAAGGAACACCAAAAGGACAAGCCAAGGTGGCTTAGTGGTTAATGTTGTCCACTTGTAGAGGCAGGGGCCCGGGTTCAAGTCCCACAAGATGAAATTATGCCCTGCCTCAAGGGAGGTGGAAAATAGATGCCAGGAAGCTAGCTCAACCTCTAGAGTTCCTCTTTAAGTTTCTAGAAGGCCAGGTGAGGGTCCAGGAAGGTAGCACACCTTCTAGAATGGGTGACTTATCCTACAAGGCATCTAGAGGTGTCTTGGTCTTCTGGACACCTTCCCTCCTACTAGAAGCANTCCACTTGTAGAGGCAGGGGCCCGGGTTCAAGTCCCACAAGATGAAATTATGCCCTGCCTCAAGGGAGGTGGAAAATAGATGCCAGGAAGCTAGCTCAACCTCTAGAGTTCCTCTTTAAGTTTCTAGAAGGCCAGGTGAGGGTCCAGGAAGGTAGCACACCTTCTAGAATGGGTGACTTATCCTACAAGGCATCTAGAGGTGTCTTGGTCTTCTGGACACCTTCCCTCCTACTAGAAGCAAGCTGAGGAATCTAGGAAGGGGCAGAAGCTTCTAGATGAGGGAAGGGATGCTTTCATAGGTGGGAAAAGGACAGCCTACCAAGGAGTACTCTAGAAGTCATGGAATCTGCTAGGAAGCTTCAAATCTGGCATGCTTTGGTGTTCTGGAAAGCTTAGATCAGTGGCTATAAAATGCCACTGCTTGTGGGCCTTGATCAAGTGTTCATTCCCATCCAATTGAGGCTAAAACTATTGCCACACTCTCTGACCAGATTTTTCCATCCTTGGAACCGTTGCCTCCACAGTTTCAGTCTCTCCAAAAACAGTTGGTGGTGTGAACCAGCAAATGCGAGGGACCCTCCAGGGTGGACACTCACCCTTAGGCCAATAATAACGACGAAAATAACGACAACGATGATGATGATGACAACAACAATGATGACGACGATGACGACAACGACTACGACGGCAATGATGATGACAACGACGACGCTGATGTCGACGAAGAAGAAGATGACGACGAAATAAACAACAGCAGTGACGGCAGCGGCAACAGCGCCAAAGACTGCAACGATGGCAAGAATGGTGACGGCAACGACTATGACAACGAAGACGATGATGACAACAACGACGACAAAGATGGCGACACCAACAACGACATTGGTGACAACGACAACGATGACGATGACGACAACGACGATGACTAAAAACGAAGACAACGAGGACAATGACGGTGACAAACACAACGATGACCACGACAATGATGACGACAATGACCACAACGATGATGACAATGAAGATGACAACGGCAACAACCACAACAACGACAGGGATGACGATGCCGGCGACGACGACAACGGAGGGGATAGCAACGGGGCCAAAGTGAAGAGGGGAGACAAAAGGGCCTGAAGGAGAGGACGTCACCATTTGGGGAGAAAGTCATAAAAAAGCACATGAACAGAAGCACATGACTCACCATGGGTGACAGGGTCTTTTGTTTGCGAGGAGAAAAGTACCGACACCAACACCGCTTAGCGTTGTCTCTGCTGCACGTTGGAAGTGAACTCACTAGCACTAGAGTTCAGAATGCAACATTGCATGTGACAGTACCATGCCACGGCTAGGCATGAGAATCCGGATACATCCATCCCTTTTTGGAGGTATTCGCTATCCAGATATCTTCACCAGTCAGGTATCCGCTATTCGGATGGTTTTCTCAAATATCTGGATACTTACAAATACTTGCGGATGCTTATCCGGATAGTTCAACGGATAGAAGTACGGATACATCCGGATACTTGTACGGATACCAGCAGATACCTTCGGATACAAACAGATCAGTGTTGACTTGTCAAGGTGGAGGTCGACCATAGAGTTGAAGCATAGACCCTATGTTACTCGTCCATTTTGTAAAGTCAAAGATCGATGGCGAAGCAGTTCTTGAAACTTTCTGATAACTTGGGGCTAGCATCCGCTATGTGTGTACTGCTAAAAAATGAAGTAAAACTTAGATTCCATACATTACTCTTGAGTTAATGCCTCATCTCATGCTCTCACAAGGACACACCATGAAGACGTTGAGAGAATTGATTTCAACATCCAACCAACTATCTGAAATTCAATGCTCATCTATCCCACTCTTCAAGCACATGCATGGTTGGCGTGTTGGCCACATCATGGCAAAGAGTAGCACCATCACAGCCATGGGTGTCCCCCATGAGCATGCATAAGAGACTGCCTGCCTGCCCAAAAAAAAGAAAAAGTGACAACAACATAGTCATAAAAAAAACAGCATAGGGACCACTCCAAGCTGCTGAAAAGCAGCAAGGAGAGCCATGAATTGCCCCTCCTAGCCTCTGCATTGCCTAGCCCTTGTGCTGGCGCTTGCCACGGCTGGCCTTCTTCCCACATGCCGCCTTTCCACCACGCCCAGAGCCTGTGCGCTGGTGGTGACGCGTTGGACGGAACTCGTCATCATCGTTTGTCGTCGTCGTTGTCGTCGTCGTCGTGTGCTATCTCCCTACGGTGGTGGTAGTTGTCAGGGTCATCCTCAGCCCACTCCTCACCCTTTTTCTCCTCCTCCCCAACAGCCTGTCCCACCCCATTTTCCGCAGCTGCTGATGCAGAAGTAACGCCTGATGCAATGCGGCTTGCATTGGGCAATGCTGCAACGGTTGCTGTAGCGGATGGTGCAGTTGCTGTAGTAGCGGATAAGGCGATCATTGCGCTTGTGGGTGGTGCAGTAGAAGGTGCAGTGGCTGCGGCAGCGGCTTCCGCAACGGATATTGCAATGTTTGGCGCACATGCGGGTGGAGTGCATGCTGCAACAGCTGCAAGTGCTGCAACTATTGCATTGGCTGTTGGTGCAGCTGCCGCAACAGATGATGTGCTGCCCGCTGTAGCAGATGATGCAGTTGCTGTAGTAGAGGATGCCGCACGATCTGCTACAGCAGAGGATGCCGCACAACCTCCTGCTGTAGAATCCGCCCCACTATCCTCCTCTTCCTCATCTTCACCTCCCATGCCTGGCACACTGTCGTCGCTCTCCTCATCCCCTTGCATGAAACACAAAGAATGCACCTTCCCACCCTTGGCCTGCCGTGAATAGTACTTCTCCAGCCGCACTTTCAGCCGCACAAGCATCTCAAACCGCTTCATCCCAAGCCTGTTGCATCGCGCCGTGAGCACTAGCTCATGCTTGCTGAAGATGCCCTTGCATGCGGAAGAGCTGCAGCACTGCGCGCATGCAACCATATCGCCAACCCACGCAGCACCGGCAGCTTGGTGAGGTGGTCAGCCAGCCAGCTGTGTGCCGGCAGACTACCAGCCACAACCTCAGCGATTGCTGCCCTTGCCTCCTTCTCCTTCTTGTCTGTTTTTCTTGGCTCAATCTTGAGGGTGGTGTGCCTAAGCTGAAATCCCTCTTCCATCTCTTTTTTCAGCTGCTTATGGTCAGCCGCAGGCACCAAGCAGCGAACCACCTCCTGCCACGCATCCACTGTCTCAGCTTCGCCGGACAGATCCTTCCCAAAGTTCACAAGGTGGCACCACCTTGCCCGGCATACATGGGGTTTTTCATGTGCTGGTCCCACCTTTCCGCCAAGCGCTTGCCCACGTACTCCTTCCAGTTGTCCGGTACCTCCTCCAGCACCTGCACCTCCTGGGTACAAGTGAGGAGCGCATCATAAATCTCACCCGCGCCCACCCCATGCCTGTTTGCCACCCTGAGTCGCTTCAACATGCACTCCATGAGTTCTTTCATGGCGCGCAGATCCTCCCAAAACTCCTCATCCCGTATGGCAGCCTTCACAGCTGCCTTCCGCTCCTTGAAGGCCCTCCCATGCCGTGATCCCATCTCCTCCCATAGGCTCTTGGAGACAATGTTCTCCAATGTATCCTACACCAGCAGCAAGTGCTCCACCATGCGGTGGAGCAAGGCAAAGTGCGTTTTGCAGCTGACAGGTGTGATGTAGCCACTCTCCTTCTTCAGCCAGCTGTGTGCCTTATCGTTGTAGCGGAAGAAGTAAGCCAACATCTCTGCCTTCACTAGCACCCTCTTCCCCCACTCCGCCTTTACCACGTCCTTCAAAAACAGGTCACAGGCATGAGCTACACACCCCTGAAAGAATATGTTGGGGTACTTAGCTTGCAGCTCTGTCATCGTAACCACGTTCACCATGGTGTTATCACACACCACACCCACCACCCTCTCAGCTCCAACGGACTCAATGGCCTCCTCAAGAACCACGGCAATGTAGTTCTTGCCCTTCTTGTAGCCGCTTGCATCCCGTGAAAACAGATGGCTGTTCCCCTTCACGTTGGTGGCAATGGCGTTGTGGACTGGGCGGAGAGCCCTGTCACCCCAGCCATCACAACTAACGGTCACCCCATACACATCCCACAATGCACGCAACGCCTCCTCCTCCCTGTCCATCTCGGCATCAAGGGAGGGCAGGTGCGTGTTCACCACGGTGTTGCGGCTTGGGAGGAAAAATACTCTAGTTGTTTTTTTGGCATCCCGCACCACCTCCAGCAGCACGGGGTCACGGCACAAAGAGATAGAGCCGCCGCGCTTACACATCAACTTGACGATGGTGCGTTTGCAGCGGAGGTTGGCGTTGTTGTTTGCAATTTAAATTATGGGTTGCTGCCGCATGTTTTTGATGTCTTGGAGGGTTGAGGGGTGCACCAGTGATGGCAGTCACACCACTCCTTGCCTTGGCCAGCCCCTCCCGCTCCTCCTCCTCCTCACCTTCTCCCTCCTCGTCCTCATCCTCAGCCTCCTCGCCGACCACACCTCCATCGTCCATCTCCTTCTTCTTCCACTCTTCAAAGAGCCTCTCCCACTTTACGGGGTTGGCATTACCACCCCAGGCCTTCCCCTTGCCGTCGTACAAATCCTGGTCATAAATCTCCACCCCGTTCGCAAGGGGCACCTTTGGGAGCCCCAACAAGCGGCGTGCTCCTGGAGGGGGGGGGGGCGGCACAAAAAATAGTGTTGGTGGAGTTGCCTGTACAGTGGGCCCTGATGCGGTTTATGGTCCCTGAATACTCCCCGCCGCAAGCCCCACACTTAAAGCCAGGGTTGCCTCAAGCAGTGGGCCATGGCAGGAAAAACTGGCTCAGTTGCTTCTCAGCCACCTTTGGTGGCTTGGAACCTGCAGGTTTCTTGGTGTTCTTCATGCATACCATGGCTGTGCTGCTGCTGAACTGTAGGACTACGGCTCAAGTGCTGCTGGAGCTTGAACTCTAGCTGGAACTAGAAAACAAATTCCCTCAGACAGTGAGGTCGGGGGCTCTTAGACATCGCTGCTGGGACGCAGTTGCGACGACGTCCCAGCGACGTCGTCGCGGCGTCAACAACGTAACAACGACGTCGTCGCGGTGGCGACAACGTCCCAGCGGCTACCACGTCAAAGCAACGACGTTGTTGTGACGACAATGTCCCAGCGGCAACGTCGGGACAACTGACGACTTCCATGAGCAAGTCTTCAATAGCAGCCTAGCAGCCCCAGAGCATACCTATGTTGAATTCGACCTTCGTCCTTCCCGGGAAGATTGAAGGTTGGGCTGTCGACACCGACCGGCTGTCGATTCACCTTGACCTCCCCCTTTCACGAGCACTTGGGTTCTGTTCGGCCGATGGGGGAGCGGAAGGTGGCAAACGAGGGGCTTGACCTCAGGACCCCTCCCCCCGCATTGATAGAGTTCTCCCCCACCCAGAATGCAGATCGCGACCGCGTGATGCACTTTGGGGTGGGTTCTTTTTACTGGGTATTGTTTTTGGCTTTCTTCACACTGCATGTGATCATCCAAAGTAGAATCACACCCTCCCCTGAATTGTTTTATGAAAGTGACCCCCGTGCTTTACGGTTGCAAACCCTCCCCAACTCCTGCAATCATATTTTTCTTGTAGACTAGCAGTTCACTGAACACGACCTTGGCAACAAGCGTTTGCCGTCAGTTGCTATCAATTGACGACAAACGTTTCTCGCCGCCAGCGGTCCTCTACCCACAATTGCATCCAGCCGCTAGATCTGCCCCCGCACCCCCCATCCGCCGCTAGATCTCCCTCTGCACCCCCCGTCCGCCGCTAGATCTCCCTCCGCACCCCCCATCTGCCGCTAGATCTCCCTCCGCACCCCCCGTCCGCCGCTAGATCTCCCTCCGCACCCCCCGTCTGCTGCTATATCTCCCTGCGCAGCCCCCGTCCGCCGCTAGATATCCCTCCGCACCCCCCGTCCGCT
>SZWC01005823.1:125694-143792 GCA_023375785.1 Penium margaritaceum | reverse complement strand
TAAGCTAACCATGGACACATGGCGATTCTCCATGGGATTTTCGGTGATGTGATTTCTAGGAGTGTACCATGAGAGCATACTCTAGCTCTCTAGGTCGTGTGTGAGTGCTCAGCCTGATTGCTAGACTGATTTCCTCTCTTGTGTGAGATTATGGTCTCTAGTGTGTGAGCCCTAGCCTCCATGGCTAAGTGGTGCAGCTTGTGAGAGGGCTGACTTGCCCAAGCTCTAGTTCTATATATACTCCATCATTTTGAGTGCTTCAACAAATCATTCTTCAGGACAATTTATGCCTTTTCAGTCCCACATGCTTGCTGCTCCAAGGCTCCCTCTCTCCTCCAAATTCCACATTTGGTATCAGAGCTAAGTTATGCCAGTTTCAGCCAGCACAGGCCGTCACTTTGCAAAAAATGGGTTAGGGTCCAAGCTTGACCAGAATTCACGATCGACCACAAGATCTTCACGTTCAAGAGACAAGCTTTCAAATGAGCCCAAGATCGCAAAGATCCAACGGTCCAATTAAGAGATGCTCAAAAACGAGGTCGGCTAGGAATACACTACCATACTACACTTTAATTTCAAATTTTAACTTGATGCATAATTTATTTTGATGAAACTTTTACACTTTTGCATTATTTTCATGTACCCTTGATTTCATCATAAATTTAGGGTCATAACTTTAAATTCGATGAGAGGTCTTAGTTCAATTTTGCCATTTCGACAAATGCCTCGAGCGTAGCGAGCCTACCTCCTCATCAGCCTCGCTCATGGCCGAGGCTGCGAGCGATGCTGATGACGAGGCAGCCTTGCCATGAAGCTTGGCTATCGCCAAGCCTGATGACGAGGCATTTTTGCACTTCAAGCTATTGAAGTGCGCAACATCAGGCACAAAAATACTCAATACAGTTTTTTCTTGCACATGACACAGAAGAAACCAGAAACAGTGGACAAAGTATCCCAAACTTTGAGAAATACTAGGTAAAAAATGACGTGTTAAATTTGAATTTTAAATATTTCAATTATTTTTGGAAGTCTTTAAATTCGATGTAAACTTCAAATTTGATGAATTTCAACCAAGGTAAAAATGGTTAAATTCGAAATCAAAGTGCGGTAGGGTATTCTCTATGAGTACGACTGTCGCCTTATAATGACCATAACTCTCTTGTTTCTTTGTCAAATGTAAAAACTGGCAGAAGCAAATTGTAGTAGTTTTCCTAAGCTTTCCATTGGTGGAAACATACTTGCATTCCATTGATTCGTTAGGGAGAAACGTCATTTACAAGCTGGTTGGTCTGAGTTGGAGTAGGAGCAAAAGCATACCCCGTTTTGAAGATGGCATATCTTTCAAAATCCTCTAGTGATGACCCTATTTTATGTGACAAGCCAAAAGGTTTTGAGCTGCATTTCCCAGCGGTGGGCTTAGTTTTTCCAAATTCTCAATGTGCTAGCATCTATAGTACATTTTCTATCAGACAGATTTCTGGCAGAAGCAGCAGCAGAAGCAGGGGTAGCGCCGCCACTCCATGGCAGTGCTGAGCATCACCAAGGCTCAAAATGGCAGCAACAAGCGTGGTCACAACAAGCAAGCCCTTGGAGAGGTTGGAGGGACGTGCCAACTTCACCTTTTGGAAGATCCATATCCGCCTCCTTTTTTAGGAGAGGAGCTTGTGGGAGGTGGCGAGCGGGGACGATCTGGCTCCGGCACAGGCAAAAGGCATCGCCGAAGCACAGGTGGTGGCGAGGAAGACGTCACAAAAGGGTGCAGCTGATGTGGGTTCTTTTGCAGCTGTACCAGCGGCGTATGAGTGGAAGAAGAAGAACAGGCAAGCCTACAGGTTGCTTGTCAACACCATCTTCAACCAGCATCTTTAGTACGTGAGTGACAAGGCTACTGCAAAGCAAGGGTGGAACACGTTGTGCGAGAAGTATGAGAGCAAGGATCTTGCATTCCTCATGGTTTTGGAGGAGAAGATGATGGCACAGGAAATGCAGGGTGGTGAAGGGATGGAGGCGTACCTGGACAGGGCAAATGAGCTGGCGAAGCAGCTGAGAGCGACCGGCAACCCTATGGAAGAGACGCATTTCATCCTCCTCTTGCAGAGGGGACTCCCAACCAGCTACGACATGGTGCAAGAGACGCTGGACTGCCAGCCCACTCTCGACCTCGACTTCATGTACACACACCTCGTGCAGGTGGAATTGCATCGCAATGCAGCAAACCGTAATGTCGGCTGCAGCTGTGAAGCAAATTTTTTGGCCACGTGCTCACGCAACCAGCAGCAGCAGCAGTCTTAGCAGCATTGAGGTAAGAAAAAAGGCAAATACCACTACTGCCAGAAAGAGAGATACTTCAAAAAGGAGAGTTTTAAGCTCAAAAGGGACCAGAAAGAGCTGCAGCAGCAGCAAAGGAAGCAATCTCCACAGCAGCAACAACAGTCACAGTAGCGTCAGCAGCAGCAGCAGCAAAACCAGGCTGGTATGTGCCACTTTGGCAACATGAATATGGCCAAGGAGGTGCGCGACTGTCTCTTCATGGCGTAGTCTGATATGCCGCAGGTGGAGAAGATGGATCTTGCATGTACAAGGACTCAAGGTGCACCAAGACCCTGACCTATCACAAGGAGTGGTTCATGCAACTATTGTCCATCCCTCCCCAACCTATTATAATGGGTGATGATCGGATGGTGTATGCTGAGGGGATTGGGATTCTGGAGATGTGGTTGGAGACCCCGCGTGGCATTGAAGTAGGAGTGTTCCATGGCGTGCTGTATGTACCAGAAGCTGTATTCAGCCTCCTCTCTATCTCCTCTCTCACCAACACAGGACTACACGTCGTCTTTGACAATGACTATGGCTACATCCTCAACAAGGAAACTGGAGAAGAGTTGGCCAGGTCGCTGAAGGAGGGCGACTTATACCGACTGGTAGGGGGGACCAAGATCTCACGTGAGTAGTGTCTTGCAGCAGTGGTGCACGCAACAGATGGCGAGATCTAGCATGCACGCTATGGCCACATCAGCATGCGCCCCTTGTAGCAGCTTCAAGTGATGCAGATGGTGGGTGACCTGTCCACCATCTCCAACTTTGAGCAGTAGTTGTGCATCGCCTGTTTGGAAGGGAAGCAGCATCGCGAGGCGTTCTCTGGAGCATGAGAGCGTGCTAAGGAGGTGCTAGAGTTGGTCCACACGGACTTGTGTGACCCGATGCAAACCCAGAGCTTTGGAGGCTCTATGTATTTTCTGACCCTCATTGATGATTTCAGCCGTTACAATATTAGGTACTTCCTTGTTTCAAAGGACCAGTGTTTTGACAGTTTCAAGGAGTTCAAGGCAATGGTGGAGAACCAAACTGGCGAGAAAATCAAGGTGTTGCGAAGCGAGCGTGGTGGAGAGTACCTGGGGAAGGAGTTCCAAGAGTACCTCGCAGCAGCTGGCATCAAGGCGCAACGAAATGCGCCATACTCGCCAGAGCAGAACAATATAGCAGAACACGCCAACCGTACCATCGCTGAGTCGCATGCTCCATGCTACACACGGCTCGGCTGACATATGATTTGTGGGCTGAAGCCGTGAGCACTGTAGTCTAAATCAAAAACCGCATTTCATCTAAGGTGCTAGAGTAGTTGATGCCGTACAAGGCGTGGTTCAGGAAGAAGCCAATCATGGGTCAACTTTGCGCGTTTGGTGGCTTGGCATACATGTACGAGCCAAAGGAGAAGTGGCAATAGTGGGACGCAAAGAGAGCGCAGATGCTGATGATTGGCTACGACGTGGCAAGCAAGGTCTATCGCCTCTACAAGAGGGATATAGGCCACGTCATCATCTCCGGGGATGTCATCTTCAACGAGAGCAACGTCATTGGTACCAACATTGTCTGTGAAGAGACAACAGAACCATCAGCTGATGAGGTAGTGGGAGCAGATATCCTTCCTGACCCAGTCTAACCTGATCCCTCCTCCACTGTGATAGTGGGAGAACCAGAATACTCTCCTATATCTGATGCAGCAGATACAACGGCCTCATTGGCAGAAGCAGAGGAAGGAGATGCAGCACTTCCAGCAGCAGCAGTTGTGCAAGCAGCATCGCGCCTACCGCCCACTAACTCTCCAGCACCAAGTCGCAGGTACCCTCTTAGGATGCGCTACAAGCCTGGTAAGCACGGCCATTTTTGGATGCTGGACAAACCAGAACACATGAATGTCACAATTGCACCAGATTCAAATGAGCCAGCGTTATACAAGGAGGCCATGGCTGCACCTGATGTAGCAGATTGGGTCCAAGTCGTGCAGCAAGAGATACAGTCGCAGTTGGACAACGGCACGTGGGAACTGATTAAGCGTCTACCTCGACGCAAGGTGATCAAATGCAAGTGGGAATTCTAGAAGAAGCGGGGAACACATGACAACCTGAAAAAGTACAAGGCGAGGCTGGTCGCCAAAGGCTACTTGTAGCAAGAGTAAATCGAGTATATAGAAATATTTACTCCCGTTACAAAGTTTGCCTCTATGCGCACGCTCCTCTCTTTTGTAGCAGTTGAGAATTTCGAGATTCACCACATGGATGTCAAAAGAGCATTCTTGAATGATGACTTGGAGGAGGAAATCTACATGGAGCAGCCACAGGGATTCGTCATGGATGGCCAAGAGCACGTGGTTTGCAAGCTGCAGAAGTCGCTGTACTGCCTCAAGCAAGCATCGCATACTTGGAACCAGAAATTAGATGCAGCGCTGCAATGCATGGGATTTGAGCGCATCGAGTGTGACTAAAGCATCTATCGCTGGCAGCATGGCCATGAGATTCTCATGATCATTGTCTATATGGATGACATACTCCTCCTTTCCAATAGCATGTCTGTACTACAGGAGTTTCGGGAGGCCATGCAAGAGCATTTCCAGATGTCTGATATCGGGGAGGCGTCATTTTTCCTTGGCATCCAGATCACGTATGACCGCAAATTACGCTCTCTCTCACTACAGCAGAGCCGCTACATCAAGGATGGTTTGCAGTGGTTCAGCATGGAGGAGGCAAAAATCCATCAGCACGCCGCTTGAGATGGGTGAGTACCTCATGTGTTTCAGTGGAGAAGTAGATGCAGCTGAGCGGTAGAAGTACAAGAGTGCTGTCGGCAGTCTCATGTACCTGATGGTGGCAACCAGGCCGGATCTCGCAAAGGCTGTGAGCGTTGTGACCCAGTACATGGCTTATCCTGGACCTGAGCACCAGAGGGCAGTGAAGCGGATCTTCCGCTACTTTGTTGGAACTATCAACATTGCCATCACCTACAACGGCAACAACAACAACGTCATCCGCTATACAGACGTAGATTGGGCTTCAAACCCAGGGGACTGCAAGTGCATCTTTGGATATGTGTTCCTCGTGAATGGCGGGGCCATCAACTAGTACAGCAATTGGCAGGTGGTCGTGGCCATCTCAAGCACGGAAACTGAGTACGTCTCTCTCAGATTTGGAGCTGAGGAAGCAGTTTGGCTTCACCGTCTCATGGCGGAGATGAGTAAGAGTACAACAATTCTAGTTCCCATGCGCGTCGATAACCAGGGAAAAAATGCACTCCCAAGAACCCCGAGCACCATGCTCGCACCAAACACGTCGATATCGTCTACCACTTCATCAGGCACATGGTACAGGAGGGTACTATCAAGCTGGAGTTCACTCCGGCCGGCAAGCAGCTAGCTCATTTCTGGACCAAGCCAGTGATCCGTGAGAAATAGCAGTTCTACATGAAGGCA
Organism: Penium margaritaceum; assembly: GCA_023375785.1. NCBI lineage: Eukaryota > Viridiplantae > Streptophyta > Zygnematophyceae > Desmidiales > Peniaceae > Penium > Penium margaritaceum. The sequence continues at coordinate 138,049 of SZWC01005823.1, read as the reverse complement.
TGTCGACTCAGTCCATTCGGACTACGGCAAAGTGGGGGATTGTTGGGAAAGGAGCCATCCGACTTAGTTTCAGGTCCACAAGAGCAAGTTCCACGAAAATAGCAGTTAACTGCTCTGATCGCCAATCCGACTTCACCATTACTAAGATCAGGTGGCAATTTGTCTACAGTCCAAGCTTCAGGCCGATCCAACGGTTGGATTTAGAGATATGGATTTACGAAGTTTTCAGGGTCATGTATCCCCAATGTCTGGGTGACCATGGGTGACGGCTCCATGCCTTAGCTTCAAAAAAGAAAAAGGCAAGAGGTCAAGGGTCAAGACCTGATGGGAGAAATATCCAAAAAGGTCTTTGGTGTTAGGATTGCCTTGTCAGAGTGTACTCACTAGGATAAAGGATTTTTTTGGTGAGGTGACTAAGGGTCGTATCCTTGGAGATACGACCCTTAGGCCCTAACCATGATAAGCCCTACCCTTGGAGGCACGACCCTGGGTTGGCTAGTGTGTCTTCTTCTTTGTTTGAAGGTGATCAATGTCAAAGGAGTAAGCAACGGATCTGCACCTTCTAAACCGGTAGCGGACAACAGCCTACATCCGCCTATATCGGCCTTAACGAAGCAGAGAAGCAGAGAAGCAAAGAAGCAGTATGATGATACCCGCGTCGCTCACTCTTGAGCAGGTCAACGGTGGGATATCAAACTTTACAAGGATAGGCTTACCCCTCTGGAAATGGCAATTTGATATTGTCATGAGGGTGCGTGGCTACTTGAAGATGTTCCTTGGAGAAGAGGTTGAACCTCCTAAATCCGATACTAGATATGAAATATGGAGTGTCAAAAATGACATGGTAGTTGCCATTCTTGTGCCATCAGTACATGAGTCACAACATGTCCACCTCCAAGATATCACACATGCATCAAAGGCTTACGAGAAGCTTGCATGCGTACATCAATCATCGGCTCTTGCAAATCGCCTCTTCATCCGTCAAAAGCTGATTTTGATGAGGATGAGCAAGGGAGAGGTGATTCCAGAACTCCTATTGTAGTTTGAAGGACTGCTGCAGCAAGTGACCCAAATGAACAGGGAAATCGATACCAACATGCATGCCATGATCCTCCTCATGGCCTTATCTAAAAGCTGGGTACCTCTTATCACCGTCTTTGGCGGTTGGAAGGAGGATTTGACATACGAGGTAGTGTCTAAGTACGTGCGCAACAAGGCCTATGCAGTATAATATGGTGGTCGTGGCAACAACTCCTCTTCAAGTCAGAGTAGTAGCAGAAGTGGTGGCAGTGGAGGAAAAGGAATGGTGGCGTTGGAAAGGATTCAAAGCTTTCCGAGATATTCCATAACTGTGGCAAGCCTAGACATTGGGCACACGAGTGCAGGACTCCGAAGAAGGAAGATGGAGATCATGGTGGTAGATTCATCTCCCAAGAAGGTAGATTAGGGCAAAGGAAAGGACTTGGTAAATATGATGGCAGAGAGCGTGTCGGCAACCAAGGGAACGGTACTACTTGAGCGTGGAGCTTATGGGCTCAACTCTGGCACGAACCACTACTCTTTAAGGGAGAAGGATGGATTCATCTTCATTGACACTAAACATTGCTATAGGTGTGCCAATAGTACCCTTGTACATGAAAAAGGCGAGGGAGATAATTTGATCAGCATCAACGTGAAGGGTGATGAAAAAGACTTGAAGTTGGAGAACGTCGTCTACATGCCGTCTTTTACGGCAAATCTCTTGTCAATTTCCAAATCACGAACCACGACTTGACGTTCCTCTTCACGGAGGAAGAGGCTGTAATCGTAAAGAACAAGGATATGAGGATCTCCTATCCCAAGGAGAGTCTTGTCACACAGGTCCCAAGAGTTCATGAGCTCTACGTACTGCAAACCAAGTCCCTTAAGAGTAGAAATGAGGAATATGTGGTGGTTGAAGTTCCCAAGTCTCTAAAGCCTGATGTTGCACTACAAGCTATCTCCATGGCGGCCAACTCCAACAAAGGCACACATGCTTTGCTGTGGCACAGGAGGTTTGGCCATATGGCCGATAGCACACTACAAGCTATAGGGCAGTACAAAGAGGTTCATGGGATGGAGGGATGCAAGGCCAAGGATGACGGAAAAGTACAAGGAGCTGTGTGAGCCATGCCTCCAAGGCAAGACAAAGAGAAAGATCTCTGTGCATAATCGACAACGTGCGGTAGCAATCTTGGACCTGCCGAACAGATGAACTAGACCATCCTCGGCATGACACAAAGCATGCTCTTCAACGCCAAACTCCCAACTCATTTCTGGACTGAAGCTGCAAGAACTGCTTATTTCCTTGTGAATCTCATTCTGGCAGCCGCGCTTGGAAGACATGCTAAGAAATAGCAAGAGAAGTAGCTCAGGACGCCACAGGATACTTGGTCTAGGAAGAAGCCAGATGCCTCACACTTGAGGGTCTTTGGCTGTACTGCCTGGGAAAAGGTCCCAGTAGGAGGAGGAAGTGGCAAGCGGGATGCACGCGCTTACAAGTATGTAAGGTCGGATACGACGCATGGCGATTCTCCATGGGATTTTGGATGATGTGACCACCAGGGGTGTGAGTAGTCAGCCTGATTGCAAGACTGGTTTCCTCTCTTGTGTTAGATTGTGGACTAGTATGTGAGCTTTAGCCTCCTTGGCTAAGTGGTGTGGCTTGTGAGAGGGCTGACTTGTCCAAGCTCTAGCTCTATATGTACTCCATCATTTTGAGTGATTTATAAGACCATTCTCGTGCACAACTGATGCCCTTTTAGTCCCACATGCTTGTTGCTCCAAGGCTCTCTCTCCTCTCCAGATCCCACAAAGTGCCATTGTGTCGGCCTTGCATTCTAGTCCGTTGTCTCAGGCCGATTGACAAAGGATTATGGGCCCACACTGACTAGTTGTAAGGCATGCTTCTGCATACTCTCTCGCCCTCTCTGTCTTGCAGCTTGCATAAGCTCCATTAGCTCCCTCTACTCCATCTGCTCCATCAACCCCAATAGCGGGTACTGACACTTAGCAAACAAGGGCCAAGGATAAGCCCTGGATAGTGACAGACTCTGACAATGAGTCTGAGTCATCCAAGGCCTCTGAGTCAAATTCTACGGCCGGTGACTCTTCCTCAAACAACAGATCACAGGCAACGCAGGAGCAACACAAGCAACTAAGAGTTGAACTACCACCAGCAACACTCCGGCATAGTACGCACTAGAAGAAACCTCTGTCCAAGTATGATACTGAGAGTGCGGAATAGACCGGACTCATTTGGTCATGCTTGGCTCAGGGAGAGCCTGTGACCATAAAAGAGGCTATGAACATGCTACATGCGGCAAAGTGGAAGGAGACAGTGGATAGCAAACTCGCATCCATTGAAAAGAGCGGAACATGGATCCTATTAGACAGGCTCCCAAACGCGCATGTGGTGGGGTCAAAGTGGGTACTTTGGAAAACATTCAAGCAGGGTGGTACCATTGACAAGTACAAGACAAGAGTTGTGGCAAAGGGGTTTTCCTAGTGTACATGCTCAGAGTACGAGGAGAACTTCGTGCCTGTCATCACCTTTACCTCCATCAGATCCATGTTGGGACAAAAGATGTGGAGGTCCACCGGAAAAATCTTCAAGACAATTCTCCTCTACATGAAGCTAGACAAAGAATTGATGATGGAAGTGCTCCAGGAAGTGAAAGCTATAGAGGACAAGGTTTGAAAACTTGTCAAAGTGCTCTACAAGCTGAAATACATCCAAGGATGTGGTACAAGGACATGGACACCTTCATGGCCGGGCTCACCTTTATGTAGTGCTAGAATGACCATAGTGTCTACGTGCGGGAGGATGAGCCGGAATTGATGCTCGTTGCAGTGTATGTTGATGACTTGATCATCTGCTCATCGTCATTTGGCCTGTTGAACAAGATGAAGACAAATCTCAAGAACAACTTCAAGATGAAGGACATGGGTCGGTTTGAGTTATACCTCAGGATAGCCGTCAATCGCAATCAAGAAACAGGCACCATCGAGCTGAACCAGACCAAGTACATCATGGAGGTCCTCAAGCGCTACAACATGGAGGACTGCAAGCCCATCAGCACACACATGACAACAGACATCAAGCTCTCCTCCATGAGCCCCAGCACAGAAGCAAAATAACATGAGATGGAGAACATTCCCGACCTGTCTACTATTGGCAGCCTCATGTATGCCATCATAGGAATACACACTAACATTTGCTATACTGTGCAAGGAGTGAGCAGGTTTGTGGTCAATCCAAGGCCACAGTATTGGCAAGCAGTCAAGCGCATCATGCGTTCTCTATAAACACACGACACATGGGACTTCAATTTGGAGGCCAAGAGGGATGTGACTCGTTGCGGCTGGTGTACTATACAGAAGGTGACTGGGGAGGAAGAATCGATGACAGAAAGTCCACCTCGGGCTTAATGTGCCTCTTGAATGGTGGCGTAGTGTCTTGGACAGGCAGAAAGCAAGACTATGTCTCCCTCTCTATTGCTCAGGCAGAGTACATCTCTCTGTTAGAAGCATGCAAGGAGACATAATGGCTACGTCGTTTGCTTGCCAAGATGAAAGTGCCACAAACGCAAGCAATAGAGGTCTGCATCAATGACAAGAGTGCCATGAACATGACACGGGATGATGTCATCTCTCGGTAGACCAAGCACATCGAGATCAGGTACTACTACTCATGCGACCTAGTCGCAAAGGAGATCGTGGACGTGGAATACGTGGAGACCAAGAAGATGCTTGCAGATTGTATGACAAAGGTGCTTGACAGCAAATTGCACTCTGCAGGTACTCGAGGCATCGGTATGGTCAATGCAACCGACAAAGATTGAGGCCAAGACTGCTAGAGAGAGGAGATATCTTATAGCTAATGGATAGAGGTGTAAGCGAGAGGCATAGGATGGACTAGGTATCCACTCCTTCCTTGGAGAAAGTCCCCTAAGTCTGGTCTAGATGGACAAGGCATGTACTGCTCCTTCGGAGCAAGTCTCCTTGAACTAAACTGGATAATATAGCCAACAAACACTACCTAGGACAACTCTTTGTGGCTTAGATGTTCCAAAGTTAGTCTCTGGAGTGAGGGGTCAAATCCCAGCCTAGTGACTAATTTTCTTTGTGAGCAAAAGGGGGACAGGAAGGTTCTAAGAGACATCTTAGAACATTGCAAGGTCCTTCTAGGTGGCTAGTGCCACTTGGCGGTCACAAGGAGCGCCATGTACTAGGGGGGATGATGTAATTCAGCCCAAATTTGCTCATCCAAGGAGCCAGTGTGTACCTAGACTAGAGGCTGGCTCTAGGACTATAAGAACCTATTTGTTGCCTGTAATTGACTACAATTCTTACCTTTGAGGCTCCTCAAGAGCTGTCCACTAGAGGGAGATATTGAAGAAGCATTGGTTGGTCTAAGTCCTAGGGGTTAGCTCCTCGCATGAAAGTGAGCAGGTACTAAGGACACAGTGCAATGAAGTGATTCCTATGAATTGCTCAGTGAGGAACCGTGATTGTGAGGATGATATCTCCTCCTAGTTGCAATACTAGGAGTGGACGGCAAGAGCCATTGTATCGGCCTTGCTTTCTTGTCCGTTGCCTCAGGCCAATTCACAATGTTGTCCTCCTTCACTGACCTGGCCAACTACTCTCCAGTGTCCTTGTTGAGGATAGAACCATACTCATTGTCAAAGGAGACGCGCAGTCTAGTATTAGTGAGAGAGGAGAATAAGAGGAGGTTGAATGGAGTATCGTGTACGTACAATAAGCCATGGAACACTCCCAATTCAATATTATATAGGATCTCTAATTTCATCTCCACAATCGCAATCTCCTCATCATATGTCTCACACTTAACATCCAAAGCAATAGGACAAGGAGGAATGGACAGCAGCTACCACAACCACTCCTTGTTGTGTGTCAGAATTTTAGTGCACCCTAAGTCCTTATACCACGCCATGTTCGCCTTCTCGACCTGCAACATGTCGGACTTTGCCATGAAGAGGTGATCGCATACCTCTTTGGCCACGTTCATGTTGTCAAAGTGGCGCACTCTAGCCTGGTTCTGGTGCTATTACTACTCACGATACGGTTACTGGTGCTACTACTGTTCTGGAGACTTTTTTTGTTCTGCTACTACTACCCCTTCTGGTCTCTCTTAAACTTGATGTACTCTTTCTTATAGTGTTCTTCTTTCTAACACTAGTAGTCTATGTTGACCCGGGATCTCGGGGTGACCTTATTACCGCGGCCGCGGCACCACGGACCACCGCAATGTCCTCGCGATGTACGGTACTCGTTGTTTTCTAGCTCCGGTCTAGAACGGCCACTCCACTTTATGATGTGGCACTCGTTGGAAGCCACCGTGGCTGGCACCGACTACTTTGCGACGATTTTTTTTCCAGCCCAGACAACCCCCCTCCATCCGCAACCCGTCGACGTGGCCTACCCATCAGGTACAGTCCCCTAAGCCATTGTTCTTTTTAGTGGATGGATCTGACTGGTTATTCCAGGCTGGCATGCATGTACATGGTAGGAGATTTAGAGCTCCACTACAGGAGCTCATGTAGTACGCGTGGCGACCTCGACTGGATGGTCACTTGAAGATATCTTGACATGTCAATCTATCTTTCAGCAATCTGCTTCCTATTTTCAAAATCACTTCTTTTTTTTACCTTTGGTTTCAAAAATCATATCATTACAAAAGCATGAACAAACCGAGTCCTTGATCCCACGTGAACATTCAAACGTGGAATTTCATTGTTTACTCTATTTTCCACATGCCGGTTTGTTGGCTTTACCGCCGGTTTGCGACAGCATACCAGTTAGCGGGTATCGTTGGTTTGTAAACTTCACCAGTTCATACTTGACACTCGAGCAAGTTTACGGGCAGTACCATATGTCCGGTTTGCCGGTCACGAAGCCAACTCTCGGACTGTAAGTCATCGGTTCGGAATAGAGGTCTCGGGTTTTGATGGGCAAGTCGTTCAATTGTAATCTCACTCTTTGACTTGAGTAAGAAGACGCAGAGGTCTTCCCTGTTGCTTTTCTGTTCTTATGCCACCCGTCTTGGGGCTTCTGAGAGCCATGATCCCCATGAGGACTCCCACATCGTCGTCAGGCAGGGAATCTTCCTCTGCCTATCTCAACGTCTGTAGCATCTGCCATCTGCTTGACCCAGGCAGATATTGTCCCGCCTCCCCCCGGACGCCTCCATGGGGATGCCTTTACTCTCGCCCTCTCACGGCACTAGAAGCCTGTCCCTACGGCTTCGAAGCAGCCAAGATTTTTTGTGGCAGCAATGGTGTCACACAGAGTGGCACATGCGAACGCATCAGGGCATACTTTGGTATACCAAACAGCAACATCTCCTACTGTACATACCCTCCTCCCCTTGTCCAAGATGTCCTGGGTCTCGAGAGATCTCCCCGTCCCCATGCAACGTGAAAGCTAGCCTGCCCTCGTCTGTACAACGATCTCTGGGACTCATGGGGCACAAGCACAAAACCAGTGAAATGGCATACGCTCTTCGAGTCAAGGCAGCGGGAGGCAGATGTGGAGAGGGCAGGACTGCCTACAGGGAGTGTGAGGAATGCTGACATGGCAGACTCCATTTTTGCTTGTCCTTCTAGTGTCGACCATGTACAATAGCAGCAAGAGTTTTGTATGCGAGCTGCAGATCTACGCTGGCAAGCAGATCTATCACGGCAACTGTTTCAGCAGCTCGTTCCTCTTTCCGACATCAACCGCATGGCCGGAATGGTGCAGACTTCTTTGCGTCCACACTGCGATGCCACAGCAAATGCAGCCTGCTAGATGGCAATTAATAAACTTATGTGTAAAGGGGCCCTGCCAGTGAGCTTTTGCAGGAAGCCATGGTTGAACGACGTGGTGGGCACTGGGAGGCTTACCAACTCCACCTTTCGTCTTCTAGGCCGGTCCACTGTGGTCGGCGACATCTTACCGAAGCTTGATACCAAGCTAGCTGTGGAAGATGAGCCACTTAAGCAAGGGTGGTCCATCTACGGGTGCATATTGGCTGTAGATGAGTGGGCTGACAGCAGCAGCATCCCATCTATAATGCCATGGCTGTGAACGCAATGGGGCCATGCTATGTCTTCTCACGGGATGCCAGTGGGAGAGTGAGAAACGCTGAGTATATGGCCGGCATGATTGAAGAAGCCATCAAGGAGGTGGGATGTGCAACGTCGTCAGCATCGTGTGCGACAACATAGCTGTGAACAAGCGCACCTTCAAGGACTTGAAGGGCAAGTACCCGGGCATCCTTTGGCACGGGTGCTACGCCCATAACCTGGACCTTGTCCTCAAGGACATTGGAAAAGGGGACTGCTGCCATATTGAGCCGGTGCGAAAAGGTGGTCAACTTTTTTCGCAACAAGAACATGCCCCGTACGTGACTGAAGCAGGCATCAAGCGGGCGAGTCCTCACGTAGAAGTGTGACACACGCTTCGCCTCGGTACACGCCATGCTACAGTGCTTGATGGACATGCATCCATTTTTGCTGAAGCTAGTGAATCACGACTGTCGGAAGGGGATTGGGAGCCTGAGAGATGGGCTCTTCGAATAGAGGAAGAAAACTGTGAGCGGCTTCATCCACCGCCGGGTTTTCTAGCTGTAGGTCCACCACCTCAGAGATCTCATGACACCGGTGGTGAAGGTGTTGCGCATGGCAAACAGTCCGGGTGGCAAGGCAGTCGAGATGTACAAGAGCCTGCTTGACTACACTAGTGAGCTCAGGACCCTTTCGTTGAGCAGGGGCAGGAAGCCTACCAAGTTGGGCAATACGCAGGTCAAGCACGGCATGCAGCGCCTTGAGACTCACTGGAAGAATGACATGAGTTGTCCCCTCTACGCTATTGCGCGCCGTGTGTATCCATTGTATTTAAGGAATGACCTTGGGGACGATGTGGAGATGGTGTAGGCTTGGGAAGCAGTGGTGGAGGCACAGGTACCTGAGAAGCACCGCGACAAGCTGTAGACAGCTTGAGGCATTCTAGCTTGGCCGGGTCACACGCGAGGTCATCCCATCGACCACCAAGCGCCTAAGCAACAAGGCTCGCGCAGCAGTGGCCAAGGTGGTGACGGGCATTCTGAAGCCCTTTGAGTGGGAATCACTGCACCTTGTCCACCTGCCCGTCTTGCGTGAGCTGTCCATCAGGCTGTTGGCACAACCCTACTCATCCTTGGACTGCGAGCGCACTTTTTCAACACACCAGCTCATCCATACCGCCCGTCGAAACTGCCTTAAGGTCAGCACCTTGGAGATGCTAATCCGGTGCAACATCCGTCTACGTCGGCAGTACAAGGCAGGCAAGGGCCGATGCAAAGTACCTAGTTTCATGGTCCCTGATGAGTCAGATAGTGAGCACGATGGTGAGATAGACCCGGACGAGGTGGAGGAGGAGGAGGTGGAGGAAGAACACGAAAGCTCAGAGGAGATGGAAGATGAGGAGGTGGTGGTGGTTGAGGGCGAGGAGGAGGAGGAGAAGAATGAGGAAGATGTGGAAGCAATCCAGAAGGAGCAGGAAAAGCTGCGTGAGGCCAATGGAGAGGACCCTCCGTCCTTTGCATGGAGCATCTGCACCAGGGCTGAAGCAAAAGCCCTCATTGAGGGAGTGGGAAAGGCGCCAGCCCGTGGTCACAGCATGCAAGGAAGGGGGCTCGACTAGAAGTGGACACAGGTGAGGATGAGGTTGAGGCTGACAGGGGGGAGGAGGACGATGGAGGACATGAGGGAGGGAGGAGGTAGCAGAGGGGAATTGAGAAGGAGAGGGAGGAGATTGGAATGGGGAAGGCGAGGAAGGAGATGGGAATGAATCAGGAGATGGGGGACAGGATGAGAAGGCAGAAGTTGGTGAATCTGAAGAGGGAGCAAATGAAGAGTGTGGTGAACGAGCTGATGACCAGGGTCGGGATGTAGAGGAAGTGGAAGGTGGAAGCATGGACGGTGCCGATGGTGGAGGAGATGGGGAGTCTGAAGCACACCATGGAGCTGCACGACCCAGGCCGGCAATGCACCGGGCAGAGGCCAAGCCCACTACTACCAAAGCTGGTGGTATAGCAGCCTCCAAGGCGGGTGTGTAGCAGGAGGGAAGGCAAGTATTGGAGGTAGAAAGAAAGGAGAGGGAGCAGCCTCCAAGGCTGCCGGAAGAGCAGCCTCTAAGGCTGCCGGTGGAGTAGCCTCTAAGGCTGCCGGTGGAGCAGCCTCTAAGGGTGCTGGTGGAGCAACCTCTAAGGCTGCCGGTGGAGCAGCCTCTAAGGCTGCCAGTGGAGCAGCCTCTAAGGCTGCAGGTGGAGCGAATTCAAAGACCGGTGGTGCAGCCTCCAAGGGTGCCAAAGGTGTTGCACCAGCAAGCAAGGGAAAGCGAGACCTTGAAGCACCTGTCGACAAGGCTGCCAACATTGCTTCAAAGCGCCTGAGGGGAGGAGGAGGCCGTTAGTGGCATAGGGGGAGGGACAGGTAGGGACTATGGGTAAGGGTGTTGGATCTGGAGGAGAGAGGGAGCCTTGGAGCAGCGAGCATGTGGAACTGAAAGGGCATCAGTTGTGCTGAAGAATGGTTGTTTAATCACTCAAAATGATGGAGTACATATAGAGCTAGAGCTTGGGCAAGTCAGCCCTCTTACAAGCCACACCACTTAGCCATGGAGGCTAAGGCTCACACACTAGAGTCCACAATCTCACACAAGGGAGGAAATCAACCTAACAATCAGGCTGACCAGTCACACACGACCTAGAGAGCTAGAGAAAGCTCTCATGGCACACTCCTAGTGGTCACATCACCCACAAACCCATGGAGAATCGCCACGTGTCCATTGCTAGCACACAAGGATCTCACGTCACCTAAAAAGTAAGGAGAGGTACCTATATCCTAGTCAGTACACTCTGACAAGGCAATCCTAAGACCAAGGACCTTTTTGGATATTTCTCCCATCAGGTCTTGACCCTGGACCTCTTGCCTTTTTCTTTTCTCAGGCTAAGGCATGGAGCCATCGCCCATGGCCACCCAGACATCGGCGGTCCATGACCCCTGAAACTTCGAAAATTCATCTCTCAATCCGACCGTTGGCTCAGCCTGAAACTTGGACCGTAGATACTTTACCACTTCATCTTTCCAATGGTGAAGACGGATGGACGATCGGAGCAGGCATCTGGAAGTTTCCTGGAACTTGCTCCTATGGACCTGAAACTGAGCCGGACGGCTCCTTTCCCAACAATCCCCCACTTTGCCGCAGTCAGAGTGGGCTGAGTCCACATGCCTTTATGCAGAACTGCTACTTCTCACAGGTCACTGGCTTGGTGCAGAAATCAGCGACCTGCCTGCTGGTTGGAGTAAACTCTAGCTTGATAGCACTCTCCTGCACCACGTGCCTGATGAAGTGATATGCGATGTCAATGTGCTTGGTGCGTGCATGGTGCTCAGGATTCTTGGCGAGTGCGATTGCGCTCAGGTTGTCGACGCGCACAGGAACTGGAACTGCTAGACTCCCACTCATCTCTGCCATGAGACGCTGGAGCCAAAGTGCTTCCTTGGCTCCAAAGCTGAGAGAGACGTACTCAGCTTCTGTGCTCGAGGTGGCCATGACCACCTGTCGCTTGCTGCACCAGATGATGGCACCTCCATTCATGAGAAACACATGTCCAGAGATGGACTTGCGGGTCTCAGGATTTGAAGCCCAATCTGCATCTGTGTAGCGGATGATGCTGTTGTTGTTGCCGTTGTAGGTGATGCCGACATTGATGGTTCCAACAAGGTAGGGGAAGATCCGCTTCACTGCCTTCTGGTGCTCCGGTCCGGGATTAGCCATGTGCTGGCTCACAGCACTCACAGCCAGTGCGAGATCCGGCCTGGTTGCCACCATCAGGTACATAAGACTGCCGACGTTGCTCTGGTACTTCTGCCGCTGAGCTGCATCTGCTTCCCCACTGAAGCTCACGAGGTACTGCCGCATCTCCAGCGGCGTGCCGATGGATTTGGCCTCTGCCATGCTGAAGCGCTGCAGGACGTCCTTGATGTAGCGACTCTGCTGTAGCGAGAAAGCGTGATTTGCGGTCACGCGTGATCTGGGTGCCGAGGAAGTATGATGCCTCCCCGAGATCAGACATGTGGAAGCGCTCCTGCATGGCCTCCTTGAACTCCTGCAGTGCAGACATGCTGTTGGAAAGGAGGAGCATGTCATCCACATAGACAATGATGATGAGGATCTCATACTCATGCTGCCAGCGATACACGCTGTAGTCACACTCGCTGTGCTCAAACCCCATGCACTGCAACGCCGCATCCAACTTCTGGTTCCAAGCACGCGACGCTTGCTT
>SZWC01005823.1:110262-125084 GCA_023375785.1 Penium margaritaceum | reverse complement strand
GTTTCTTGCCGAACCACGCCTCGTACGGTGTCATCTGCTCCAGCGCCTTAGTTGGACTGCGGTTCTTGATGTAGACCGCACTGCTCAATGCTTCAGCCCAGAAGTCGTAGGTCAGCCGAGCCGGGTGCAGCATGGAGCGCGCCGACTCCACAATTGTACGGTTGGCGCGTTCTGCTACACCGTTCTGCTGCGGTGAGTACGGCGCGGTACGCGGTGCCTTGATGCCAGCTGCTGCGAGGTAGTCCTGGAACTCATTGCTTAGGTACTCTCCACTGCGATCGTTGCGCAGCGCTTTGATCTTCTTGCCAGTCTGGTTCTCCACCATGGCCTTGAACTCCTTGAACCTGTCAAAGCATTGGTCCTTGGAAGGAAGGAAGTACACAGCAGTGTAACGGCTGAATCATCAATGAAGGTCAGGAAATACCTAGAGCCTCCAAAGCTCTGGGTCTGCATCGGTCCGCACAAGTCCGTGTGGACCAGCTCCAATACCTCCTTCGCACGCTGCCCTACTCCAGAGAACGCCTCCCGGTGCTGCTTCTCCTCCAAACAGCCGATGCACAACTGCTGCTCAAAGTTAGAGATGGTAGGCAGGTCACGCACCATCTGCTTTGCTTGAAGCTGGTGCAAGGCGCGCATGCCGATGTGGCCATAGCGCGCATGCCAGATCTCGCAATCTGTTGCCTGCACCACTACTGCAAGACTCTGCTCACGCGGGATCTTGGTTGCCCCTAGCAGGCGGTACATGTCGCCTTCCTTCACCGACCTGGCCAACTCCTCTCCTGTATCCTTGTTGAGGATGTAGCCATAGTCATCATCGAAGACGACGCGCAGTCCTGTGTTTGTAAGAGAGGAGACTGAGAGGAGGTTGAATGCAGCATTAGGTACGTACAGCACGCCATGGAACACTCCCACTTCAATGCCACGCGGGGTCTCCAACCACATCTCCACAATCCCAATCCCTTCAGCATACACCACCCGATCATCACCCAAAGCAATAGGACGGGGAGGGATGGACAGCAACTGCGTAAACCACTCCTTGTGGTACGTGAGACTCTTGGTACACCCAGAGTCTTTGTACCACGCCAGATCCGCCTTCTCCTTCTGCGACATGTCAGACTTCGCCATGAAGAGGCGGTCGCGCACCTCCTTGGCCACGTTCATGTTGCCAAAATGACGCACGCCGGTCTGGTTCTGTTGCTGCTGTTGCTGGTGCTGCTGACGTTGTTGTGACTGCTGCTGCTGTTGCTGTGGAGATTGCTGCTTTTGCTGCTGCTGCTCCTTCTGGTCCCTGTTGAACTTGAACCACTCTTTCTTGTAGTGTCCCTCTTTCTGGCAATAATAGCACTTGCCCTTCTTCTTGCCTCTCTGCTACCCGGACTGCTGCTGTTGCTGGTTGCGTGAGCCCATCGCCATGAAAGCTGCGTCACTACTGCTGTTGCCGCCATTGCATTTTGCGGCATTGCGACGCAGTTCCACCTGCACCAGGTGTGTGTAGATGAAGTCGAGGTCGAGAGTTGGCTGGCACTCCAGCGTCTCTGGCACCGTGTCGTAGCTGGTTGGGAGTCCCCTCGATAAGAGGAGGATGAAGCGCGTCTCTTCTACAGGGTTGCCGGCCGCTCTTAGCTACTTCGCCAGCTCCTTTGCCCTGTCCAGGTACGCCTCCATCCCTTCACCACCCTGCATTTTCAGTGCCATCATCTTTTCCTCCAAAAGCATGAGGAATGCAATATCATTGCTCTCATACTTCTTGCACAACGTGTCCCACCCCTCCTTTGCAGTAGCCTTGTCACTCACGTACTGAAGATGCGGGTTAGAGATGGTGTTGACAAGCAACCTGTAGGCCAACCTGTCCTTCTTCTTCCACTCCTCATACGCGGCCGCTGCAGTTGTAGATGAACTTGCATCTGCTGCACCTTTCAGCGGCGTCTTCCCTGCCACCACCTCAGCTGCGGTGATGAATTTTGCCTGTGGAGGCGGAACGCGCTCGTCGCCGCTCACCACCTCCCACAAGCCCCTCTCCTCCAAAAGGAGGCGGGTACGGATCTTCCAAAACGTGAAGTTGGTGCGTCCTTCCAGCCTCTCCAAGGGCTGGACTGCTGTTACCATGCCAGATGCTGCCATTTTGAGCTTTGGTGATGATCAACGCTGCCCTTTGTTGGCGGCGCTACCTCTGCTTCTGCTGCTGCTTTTGCCAGAAATCTGTCAGACAGAAAATGGACTGTAGATGCTAGCAGACTGAAAGTTTAGGAAACCTGAGCCCACCACTGGAAAATGCAGCTCAAAACCTTTCAGATCGACCCATAAAACAGAGTCATCAATAAGGGATTTCGAAAGATATGCCCTCTTGAAAACAGGGTGTGCTTCTCCTCCTACTCCAACTCAGACCAGCCAGCTTGTAAACAGCGTTTCTCCCAAACGAATCAATGGAATGTAAATATGTTTGCGTCAATGGAAAGCTTAGGAAAAATACTACAATTCGCATGTGCCACTTTTTAAATTTGACAAAGAAACAAGAGAGTTATGGTCAGCACAAGGCGACAATCTTACTCATAGAGAAGAGTGTAGCCCTGGCCGACATTGTTTTGAGCATAACTCTCAATCCGACCGTTGGATCTTTGCGATCTTGGGCTCGTGGTCGATCATAAAATTTGCTCAAGGTTTGACCCTAACCGGTCACTCTTAAAGTGACGGCCTGTGCTGGCTGAATCTGGCAGAATCTGGCTCTGATACCAAATGTTGGATCTGGAGGAGAGAGGGAGCCTTGGAGCAGCGAGCATGTGGGACTGAAAGGGCATCAGTTGTGCTAAAGAACGGTTGTTGAATCACTCAATGATGGAGTACATATAGAGCTAGAGCTTGGGCAAGTCAGCCCTCCCACAAGCCACACCACTTAGCCATGGAGGCTAAGGCTCACACACTAGAGTCCACAATCTCACACAAGGGAGGAAATCAGCCTAAAATCAGGCTGACCAGTCACACACGACCTAGAGACCTAGAGAATGCTCTCATGGCACACTCCTAGTGGTCACATCACCCACAAACCCATGGACAATTGCCATGTGTCCATGGCTAGCACACAAGGATCTCACCTCACCTAAAAAGTAAGGTGAGGTACCTTTATCTTAGTCAGCACACTCTGACAAGGCAATCCTAAGACCAAGGACCTTTTTGGATATTTCTCCCATCAGGTCTTGACCCTGGACCTCTTGCCTTTTTCTTTTCTCAGGCTAAGGCATGGAGCCATCGCCCATGGCCACCCAGACATCGGCGGTCCATGACCCCTGAAACTTTGAAAATTCATATCTCCCAATCCGACTGTTGGCTCAGCCTGAAACTTGGACCGTATATAATTTGCCACCTGATCTTTCCAATGGTGAAGACGGAACAACGATCGGAGCAGGCATCTGGAATTTTCCTAGAACTTGCTCTTGTGGACTTGAAACTGAGCCGAATGGCTCCTTTCCCAACAAAGGGGGAGGGGAAGAGGGGGGAGGTGTTGTTGTTCACCCCATTGCATGTCTTCCTTAAAGGCCCCCACTCACTTGAAGGTCCCCTTGCACTTTCTTATTGCATGCCCATGCCATTACTTGTTGCTTGAGACGTGCTTGAATTTACTGCTATTTATCCAACTCTTCCATTGCTTCCCTGCATTATGCCTCACAAGAGCATGTTGGAGGAATTGTGCTTCAATCCATGCATCGACTGCATGAAGTCCATGACATTAGGGGCTTGAAGTAAAGTGAGTGTGAGTACCTGGAAATGATGTCATGACTGAAATGAGACAATGATAGATATTGATGGATTGAGAAACATAGTGATGATTTAATGGAGGAGAGTATGTGTAAGAAAAAATGTCTTGTTGTAAATTTTTGCAAAATGTGTTTTTGCAAATATAATATCAGAGGAAGAGGTGGTTTTGTTTTCAACACTGGGATTGCATGGTAACTGGGGTTCCGGGATGCCGATGTGCCAATGTGAGGGGGGTAGCACATGGATATGCCGCGGTACACATCGATGTGCCGAGGTTCAGGATGGCCAGGTCAACATAGCTAGTTGTACTTGCAGTTCTTCTTACCCTCCTACTTCCTAGAGTGCTGCTGCTCCTACCACCGGTAGTATAAGCTTGGGACACAAAATCTGCTTCACTACTGCCGCCACAATTACGCTTTCTTGCATTGTCATGCAATGCTTCTTGCACCAAGTGTGTGCAAATGAAGTCAAGGTCAAGAGCTGGCTGGTACTCCACAGTCTCTCCTACCATGTTGTAGTTGGTCAAAAGTCTCGTTAGGTAGAGTACGATGAAGCGTATCTCTTCATAGGATCGTCAATAGTTAGAAGAAAGGAGCTTTTGACAGAGCACATTGTCAGATCTTCATAGATAGGATTGCCTGGAGTATTCTGATTATCTTCTTCTTTAGCAACAGCCAGTCTTTTTTGTTGAAGGGTCATGTTCTTCTTCATCTTCTTCAATAAGAGGATCAGGCATTAGCTGATTTTGTTGCAAAATGATGTGTGAAGAAGAAAGATCTGAGTATGTTGATGCCGATTCAGTAAAGACCATAAGCAAGGTAGAGAAATTATAGATAAGATCTGAAACGATGACGGCAATAGGATGTGAACTCATGGAAAACATGGCTTGGTTGGGATATCATCGCTGTTGATTATATAGTCGTTGTCCTTGTTCCATGGGAAGATCGGCTTGTACATATCCTCTGCGATGGCAGCGCCAACATTCTCGTTGATCGGGATGAACGTGGGATATTGAGATCGTTGTCATCGCCCGTCCTTGTGGTTTTTGGTAAGATTGCATTATGAGTTGGCCATGACTTTCATTTCTATAGTAGTAAAACTTCTCTGTATGACGTCGGCCTGCTCTACCTTGAGATTTGGTCAAAAGGCATATGTCTGTGTGATTTGTTTTTTTGTATTCATCCTAAAACTACATGAGCTCTTCAATGGCATACTCCAGAGAAAGTGACGTTGATAAAGCTACCAGTGTAACTACTGATATTGATGGCACTGCTGCTACATGAATAACTGGAATAGTTGTAGGCAGAACAACACCAATAGCGTCAATGGCCTACTAAATATTACCAATGGTAGTACCCATTGCTGTGACCTTGTTGGTATTATTAATGTGAGCCTTGTTAACATCTTATAGTCATTCAATGATGTCAATGAATCTAGGAGGAAGTCCACAAAAAATTATCTCAATCAAGACTTGATCACAAACCGAATCTCCCAAGGCAATAATGCAGCTTGAAAGATCTTTGAGATGGGAGATGTAGTCCTATAATTTGGTGTCTTCCTCCATTCTTTGCGTGTGAAACTCAATGAAAGGATCGTCAAGTTCATCTTTATTCACTATGTGATAGCTCTTTTCCATGGCTCTCCAAGCTTTACTGGGTCATAGGGTATCATTGCTGACATGGATAAGGAAATTTATATGTTCCTCCAGTTGCATGCAAAGTAAGGAGAAAGTTTCATCACAACATCGTTGCCATGTTAAACATTCTTCAGCAGTATGGTTAACTCCTAGACGTTCTGTGGAAGGATCAGAAAACACTCCATAGAGTCCCTTGTTGAAAGCAAAGTTGTGGTAGTCCTCCCCATTGAAAATATGAATCCTAAAATGATCACTTGGCATGGTATCTGCCGCCATACTGCAATGCTATACTGGAGTTGACCTGGTAAGGCCCTCTGCTCTCATACCAAATGCAAAAAAATGTAGGCCTCTTAGAATCTTAGGTGTCTCAGGTGAACACTCCATATTGAACTTGTATACTCAAACTCTGTGTGGTATACACAGCACACAATTGCTGCATATTTCAATTAAGTAATGTATCTTGTACACATGTCAAGAGATCTCACATACTGTACAGGTACACTGCTTATCTCTTGCTGAATCCAACGATAAACTGCATCACACAAATAGTAAAGTCTAGATGAAACAATGATTTTCATAAGATGATGACTATTAGTAGTGAGCGCTACTCGTGACTCGACTAAGACTAGAAATAGTACAAATGCAAAAACCATAAAAACCTAACTGTGTATCCAAGGTTGGTTAAAGCCCAGCGTCCTCTGTAAGTCAATGACAGAGATAAATCGTAGGCTTGATTTTCTCCATGGTTTGTTGATCGTGAAACGGTGAAATTGGTTGAAGATGCCGCTCGTCTCGCAGTCGCTAGGCAGCTTGAATTGATCTATCACAACGTTTAGATAGTCCAGGTCGTCCTTTGGTTGCCAGTATACGGGCATTCTAAACGGCCGACACGTCAATACATGTGCCATGCCTCTGTATCCTACACCCATCATTAGCTTATGCCTTTATGATCAGTAATCTTTAGTATCTGTGACGAGCACAAGGACCTATACGAGCTAGCTGTAAATTTTTAAGTAGTCAATCCCCACGCTAGTAGCAGATTTCTCGGGTATTTTCAGCTTTTATCTTCACCTTGCCGCATTCTATCCCTCTAAATCAGCAGTGCACAAGGTTTCACCCTTGTTCCATCTCAATCATCAGTCGTTCCTTTGCTTTCAGTTTCGTCATCCACTCGGCATAAGGAATTGCCCATTCATATCACCAAATTCCACGATGACCCATACAACAGCCAAAACCATTTAGCAATGCATGAGGTTTCATCCCTACGTCTACTCCTTCATCCGCCATCGGCATTCATCCCTTCTGCTTAGCCTAGACAAGACGACCTTCCTTCTATCTATGAGGACAAAAATACTACTGTTTGCTTGTCCTATTCCAGTTGGACAGACCAGTGGTTGGTGGGAGAGCAAGTGAAGCCTTGTAGAACCAAGATTGATGTAAGAACCAAGAAGTAGCAACAATGAGCTAATGAGACCTACTTGTATTGTGGGTTTGAGCGGCTAGTGCGCACCCCCACCACCCCACAAGTGATGAGTCACTTGTGGGGGTCACGCCGTCGGGATTGAACCCGACGGCACGTGAACATCAAACACATCAAGGTTTCAAAAGGAACATCACCAAGGGTCCTAGGGGCACTAAGCCCGGGTCTAACCACATCGACTAACCAAGAGAGAGTCGACCACCGAATCAATTGGCGGGCTGTTTGGGGCTCAAACCAACACCCCCCTCAAGCCACAACAGCCCCAATGAGAAGACAACAAACACCTAAGGAGAGTTTTGAGCAAACACGTGCTACTTGTCCAACTACTACTTCTTCTTGGACTTCTTCTTGCCCGCCTTGTTTGATGTAGTGGTGGAGATTACTTGAGGTGGAGGCGACGGCTGAGTGGGCTCTCTGTGAAGGGCAGTAGTCAGTTCTGGGCATGTGGTAGGCCATGTAGACCCCGTGATCCGCTGTGAGAGGCGGTATGCAGACAGTGAGATGTCCACAACGACCTCCTTGACTGCGTCACTTGCATGCTCACTTTGCACCACTTTGCGCAGACGGTAGAGATCTGCCATGACCAGAGCCATAGCGTCGTGAAGTGTGGTGATGGAATGCAGAGATGTGGGGTTCTGGGAAGGCTCGGGTTGAGCCGCAGATGAAGGTGAGGGAGGATTGGCAAGCGAAGACAAACACGATGGAGGAGAGATAAGTGAGACGCCCACAGAAACCAGCTGGCGCATTGGACGTTGAGGCAATACAGGTGTTGTGGCGGAGGTACACAAAGACAGAGACGAGGGGAATGACTTGGTGGCCAGCAAGTGAACCATGAGTACTGCAGACAGATGACATGTGAGGTCCTGTGGGGTAATAGGAGGGACAACCTCAAGTGGAGGTGGACAAGGGCATGTCCCTAAACGACTTGGAGGCAACGGGTCATGTTCATGTGTTGACTCTGCAGGTGCGATGACGGGTGGACTGACTGGTGGTGGAGGAGTACTGAGCACAGCACGTGGCGAGGGACACGATTGTAATGGAGATTCGATAGGAAGGACCATGCATGGACGAGGTTCAATGGGAGCAACAGGTGAGGACGGAGGGGTTAAGAGATTGTGCAGGCGTGCTTTGCTGGCATGAGTGAGAACTCGTGCACAGGGAGAAGGAATCACAGGAGAAGCGGGAGGAGCAGGGACGAGGAACGGGGGAACCCAGTGGGGAGGACGACGCGGATAACGACGCCAACTGTGACCAGGCGTGCGACAGAAGTGACAGCAAAAGAACTATGGGGACGGGTACGGTGGGCCCCCACACAGTTGCGAGGCAAAGCGGGGCCCACAAACGCACGGGAGGCAGGTAACATGTGGGAAGGCAGGAACAGATGTGGGCGTAGAACAATGCACGGGAGGTGGGTGATAGGGCCAAGGGTGAGGCAACAACCCCGGGAAATGGGATGGAACGACGGAAGACATGGCGGACGAGACGCAATACAAACAACTCTCTCTCTCCCTCTCTCTCTCTCTCTCGCTCTCTCTCTCTCTCTCTCTCTCTCTTGGTCTCTCTCTCTCTCTCTCGCTCTCTCTCTCTCTCTCGGTCTCTCTCTCTCTCTCGCTCTCTCTCGCTCTCTCTCTCTCTCTCGGTCTCTCTCTCTCTCTCGCTCTCTCTCGCTCTCTCTCTCTCTCTCGGTCTCTCTCTCTCTCTCGCTCTCTCTCGCTCTCTCTCTCTCTCTCGGTCTCTCTCTCTCTCTCGCTCTCTCTCGCTCTCTCTCTCTCTCTCGGTCTCTCTCTCTCTCTCGCTCTCTCTCGCTCTCTCTCTCTCTCTCGGTCTCTCTCTCTCTCTCGCTCTCTCTCGCTCTCTCTCTCTCTCTCGGTCTCTCTCTCTCTCTCGCTCTCTCTCGCTCTCTCTCTCTCTCTCGGTCTCTCTCTCTCTCTCGCTCTCTCTCGCTCTCTCTCTCTCTCTCGGTCTCTCTCTCTCTCTCGCTCTCTCTCGCTCTCTCTCTCTCTCTCGGTCTCTCTCTCTCTCTCGCTCTCTCTCGCTCTCTCTCTCTCTCTCGGTCTCTCTCTCTCTCTCGCTCTCTCTCGCTCTCTCTCTCTCTCTCGGTCTCTCTCTCTCTCTCGCTCTCTCTCGCTCTCTCTCTCTCTCTCGGTCTCTCTCTCTCTCTCGCTCTCTCTCGCTCTCTCTCTCTCTCTCGGTCTCTCTCTCTCTCTCGCTCTCTCTCGCTCTCTCTCTCTCTCTCGGTCTCTCTCTCTCTCTCTCTCTTTCTCCTTCTCCTTCTCCTTCTCGTTCTCCTTCTCCTTCGCCTTCTCCTTCTCTTTCTCATGCTCCTTCTCTTCTCCTTCTCCTTCTCCTTCTCCTTCTCCTTCTCCTTCTCCTTCTTGGGCTGCTTCTGCTCCTGTGGCTGCTGTCGCTGCCACTGCTCCTACTCCCCGCTGCTGTCGATGTGGCTGCTACTCGTGCAGCTGCTGCTGCTGCTTCTGCTGCCACTGCGGCTGCTGCTTCTGCGGCTGTCGCTTCTATTGTTGCTGCTGCTGTTCACCGTAGCCGCTGCTGCCGCCGCCGCTGCTGCTGCTGCTGACCGGCGCTTCTACTGCTTTCCACGCTGCTGTTGTTGCTGTTGCCTTTGCTGTTCGCAGCGGAGCTGCTGCCAATCCCGCCGCCTCCGCCGTCGCTGCTGCTGCTTCTGCTTCTGCATGCTATTGCGGTCCCTCTGCACCTCCCGGCAGAGGCCCTCGGCCTCGCCCTCGTTCTACGGCCTGTCGGCCCTTGGCTCGCGCCCCTCGGCTTGGCCCTCGCCCCTCGGCCTAGCCCTTCGGCCGGTCAACCCTCGGCTCTCGGCCCTGGGGTGGACTCTTGCAGGCGGCGGACCGGCGGTGTTGCCCCTCGCGGCTTCGCCCGTCGCCGTCGGTACGCGTCACTTCTCCCCCCCCTTTTTTTTTGGGTTTTCTCGTCGCGGCTTCTCTTGGCGCGCTCGCACACGAGCCGGCCCTCCCGACTTTTCTCGTGTTGGATGGTGTGCCAGGTGGCTCTGACGCATCCAGCAAGGACCTTCAATGGACCCAGCTGTAGGACTGTTTGTTGGAAATGGAGGAGAGAGGGAGCCTTGGAGCAGCGAGCATGTGTGATTGGAAGGGCATCACTTGTGCTAAAGAATGGTTGTTCAATCACTCAAAATGATGGAGTACATATAGAGCTAGAGCTTGGGCAAGTCAGCCCTCTCACAAGCCACACCACTTAGCCATGGAGGCTAAGGCTCACACACTAGAATCCATAATCTCACACAAGGGAGGAAATCAGCCCAGCAATCAGGCTGACCACTCACACACGACCTAGAGAGCTAGAGAATGCTCTCATGGCACACTCCTAGTGGTCACATAACCCACAAACCCATGGAGAATCGCCATGTGTCCATGGCTAGCACACAAGGATCTCACCTCACCTAAAAAGTAAGGAGAGGTACCTTTATCCTAGTCAGCACACTCTGACAAGGCAATCCTAAGACCAAGGACCTTTTTGGATATTTCTCCCATCAGGTCTTGACCCTGGNCCAACAATCTCCCACTTTGCCGCAGTCAGAGTGGGCTGAGTCCACATGCCTTCATGCAGAACTGCTGCTTCTCACGGGTCACTGGCTTGGTGCAGAAATCAGCAACCTGCTTGCTCGTTGGAGTAAACTCCAGCTTGATAGCACCCTCCTGCACCATGTGCCTGATGAAGTGATATGCGATGTCAATGTGCTTGGTGCGTGCATGGTGCTCAGGATTCTTAGCGAGTGCGATTGCGCTCTGGTTGTCGGCGCGCACAGGAACTGGAACTGTTGCACTCCCACTCATCTCTGCCATGAGACGTTGGAGCCAAACTGCTTCCTTGGCTCCAAAGCTGAGAGATACGTACTCAGCTTCTGTACTCGAGGTGGCCACGACCACCTGCCGCTTGCTGCACCAGCTGATGGCTCTACCATTCATGAGGAACACATGTCCACAGATGGACTTGCGGTCCTCAGGGTTTGAAGCCCAATCTGCGTCTGTGTAGCCAATGATGCTGTTGTCATTGCCGTTGTAGGTGATGCCAATGTTCATGGTTCCAGCAAGGTAGCGGAAGATCCGCTTAACTGCCTTCGGGTACTCCGGTCCGGGATTAGCCATGTGCTGGCTCACAGCGCTCACAGCCTGTGCGAGGTCCGGCCTGGTTGCCACCATCAGGTACATGAGACTGCCGACGGCGCTCTGGTACTTCTGTCGCTCAGCTGCATTTGCTTCTCCATTGAAGCTCACGAGGTACTGCCGCGTCTCCAGCGGCGTGCCGATGGGTTTTGCATCTGCCATGCCGAACCGCTGCAAAACATCCTTGATGTAGCGGCTCTGCTGCAGCGAGAGAGAGCGTGACTTGCGGTCACGCACGATCTGGATACCGAGGACGTATGATGCCTCCCCGAGATAAGACATCTGGAAGCGCTCCTGCATGGCTTCCTTAAACTCCTGCAGTGCAGACATGCTGTTTGAAAGGAGGAGCATGTCATCCACATAGACAATGATGATGAGGATCTCATGCTCATGCTGCCAGCGATACACGTTGTAATCACACTCGCTGCGCTCAAATCCCATGCACTGCAACGCCGCATCCAACTTCTGGTTCCAAGCACGCGACGCTTGCTTCAGGCCGTACAGCGACTTCTGCAGCTTGCAGACCAGGTACTCCTGGCCATCCATGACGAACCCCTCCGGCTGCTCCATGTAGATCTCCTCCTCCAAGTCACAATTCTAGAATGCCGTCTTGACATCCATGTGGTGAACCTCGAAGTCCTCAGCTGCTACATAAGAGAGGAGCGTGCGCACAGAGGCAAACTTTGGAACGGGGGCAAAAGATTCTGTGTAGTCAATGTCCTCCTGCTGCGAGTAGCCCTTGGCGACCAGCCTCGCCTTGTTCTTTTCCAGGTTACCATCTGCTCCCCGCTTCTTCTTGAACACCCACTTGCACTTGATCACTTTACGTCCAGGTGGACGCTCAGTCAGCTCCCACGTGCCGTTGTCTAGCTGCGACTGTATCTCTTGCTGTACGGCTTGCGCCCAATCTGCTGCATCCGGTGCAGCCATGGCCTCCTTGTATGACGTTGGCTCATCTGAATCTGCTGCAACTGCAACTTTTATCTGTTCTGGTTTCTGCAGCATCCAGAAATGGCCGCGCTCACCAGGCTTGTAACGCACCCTAAGAGGGTACCTCCGACCTGGAGCTGGAGCGTTAGCAGGCGACTGACGCAGTGCGGCTGGCACAACTGCTTCTGCTGGTGGTGCTACATCTCCCTCCTCTGCTTCTGCCGATGAAGCTGCTATATCTGCTGTATCAGACATGGGAGAGTAGAGTGATTCTCCCATTGTCATAGTAGAGGAAGGATCGGGAGAAACTGGGTCAGGAAGAATTTCTGCTCCCATTGTCTCGTCAGCTCCTGTTTTCTGTTGCCTCTTCACACACAATGTTGGTGCCGATGACGTTGCTCTCATTGAAGACGACATCCCTGGAGATGATGACGTGGCCTGTATCCCTCTCGTAGAGTCGATACGCCTTGCTTGCCACGTCGTAGCCAATCATCAGCATCTGCGCACTCTTCGCGTCCCACTTTTGCCGCTTCTCCTTTGGCACGTGCATGTGCGCCAAGCTGCCAAACGCGCGAAGATGACCCACGCTTGGCTTCTTGCCAAACCACGCCTCGTACGGCATCATCTGCTCCAGCGCCTTAGTTAGACTACGGTTCTTGATGTAGACCGCAGTGCTCACAGCTTCAGCCCAGAAGTCGTAGGTCAGCCGAGCCGCGTGCAGCATGGAGCGCGCCGACTCCACAATGGTACGGTTGGCGCGTTCTGCTACGCCGTTCTGCTGCGGCAAGTACGGCGCAGTATGCTGCGCCTTGATGCCAGCTACTGCGAGGTAGTCCTGGAATTCCTTGCTTAGGTATTCTCCACCCCGATCGTTGCGCAGCGCCTTGATCTTCTTGCCGGTCTGGTTCTCCATCATGGCCTTGAACTCCTTGAACCTGTCAAAGCACTGGTCCTTGGAGGAAAGGAAGTACACAGCAGTGTAACGGCTGAAATCATCAATGAAGGTGAGAAAATACCTAGAGCCTCCAAAGCTCTGGGTCTGCATCGGTCCGCNTGGAGCGCGCCGACTCCACAATGGTACGGTTGGCGCGTTCTGCTACGCCGTTCTGCTGCGGCGAGTACGGCGCGGTACGCTGCGCCTTGATGCCAGCTGCTGCGAGGTAGTCCTGGAACTCCTTGCTTAGGTATTCTCCACCGCGATCGCTGCGCAGCGCCTTGATCTTCTTGCCGGTCTGGTTCTCCATCATGGCCTTGAACTCCTTGAACCTGTCAAAGCACTGGTCCTTGGAGGAAAGGAAGTACACAGCAGTGTAACGGCTGAAATCATCAATGAAGGTGAGAAAATACCTAGAGCCTCCAAAGCTCTGGGTCTGCATCGGTCCGCACAAGTCCGTGTGGACCAGCTCCAACACCCCTTTTGCACGCTCCCCTTCTCTAGAGAACGCCTCGCGGTGCTGCTTCCCCTCCAAATAGCCAATGCATAACTGCTGCTCAAAGTTAGAGATGGTAGGTAGGTCACGCACCATCTGCTTTGCTTGAAGCTACTGTAAGGCGCGCATGCCGATGTGGCCGTAGCGTGCATGCCAGATCTCGCCATCTGTCGCCTGGACCACTGCTGCAAGACTCTGCTCACGCGGGATCTTGGTCGCCCCCAGCGGGTGGTACATGTTGCCCATCCTTCACCGACTTGGCCAACTCCTCTCCTGTTTCCTTGTCGAGGATGTAGCCGTAATCATCGTCAAAAACAACGCGCAGTCCTGTGTTTGTGAGAGAGGACACAGAGAAGGTTGAACGCAGCATCAGGTACGTACAGCACGCCATGGAACACTCCCTCCTCAATGCCACGTGGGGTCTCCAACCACATCTCCACAATCCCAATCCCATCAGCATACACCACCCGATCATCACCCAAAGCGATAGGACGGGGAGGGATGGACAGCAACTGCGTAAACCACTCCTTGTTGTGCGTCAGACTCTTGGTACACCCAGAGTCTTTGTACCACGCCAGGTCCGCCTTCTCCTTCTGCGACATGTCAGACTTCGCCATGAAGAGACGGTCGCGCACCTCCTTGGCCACGTTCATGTTGCCAAAATGGCGCATGCTGGTCTGGTTCTGCTGCTGCTGCTGGTGCTGCTGACGTTGTTGTGACTGCTGCTGCTGTTGCTGTGGAGATTGCTACTTTTGCTGCTGCTGCTGCTGCTCCTTCTGGTCCCTCTTGAACTTGAAGCACTCTTTCTTGTAGTGCCCCTCTTTCTGGCAATAATGGCACTTGCCCTTCTTCTTGCCTCTCTGCTGCCCGGACTGCTGCTGCTGCTGGTAGCGTGAGCCCATCGCCATGAAAGCTGCTTCACTGTTGCTGCCGCCATTGCGCTTTGCTACATTGCGACGCAATTCCACCTGCACCAGGTGTGTGCAGATGAAGTCGAGGTCGAGAGTTGGCTGGCACTCCAGCGTCTCTCGCACCGTGTCGTAGCTGGTTGGGAGTCCCCTCAGCAAGAGGAGGATGAAGCGCGTCTCTTCCACAGGGTTGCCGGCCGCTCTCAGCTGCTTCGCCAGCTCCTTGGCCCTGTCCAGATACGCCTCCATCCCTTCACCACCCTGCATTTTCAGCGCCATCATCTTTTCCTCCAAAAGCATGAGGAATGCAGGATCCTTGCTCTCATACTTCTTGCACAATGTGTCCCACCCCTCCTTTGCAGTAGCCTTGTCACTCACGTACTGAAGATGCGGGTTGGAGATGGTGTTGACAAGCAACCTATAGGCCTGCCTGTCCTTCTTCTTCCACTCCTCATACGTCGCTGGTACAGCTGCAGAAGAACCCGCATCAGCTGCACCCTTTTGCGGCGTCTTCCCCGCCACCACCTG
>SZWC01005823.1:66863-90479 GCA_023375785.1 Penium margaritaceum | reverse complement strand
GCAGCAGGAGGGCATCGACTACACAGAAACTTTTGCCCCTGTTGCAAAGTTTGCCTCTGTGCGTACGCTCCTCTCTTATGCAGCAGCTGAGGATTTCGAGGTTCACCACATGGATGTCAAGACGGCATTCTTGAATGGTGACTTGGAGGAGGAGATCTACATGGAGCAGCCGGAGGGGTTCTTCATGGATGGCCAAGAGCACCTGGTTTGCAAGCTGCAGAAGTCGCTATACGGCCTCAAGCAAGTGTCGCGTGCTTGGAACCAGAAGTTGGATGCGGCGTTGCACTGCATGGGGTTTCAGCGTAGCGAGTGTGACTACAGCGTGTATCGCTGGCAGCATGAGCATGAGATCCTCATCATTGTCTATGTGGATGACATGCTCCTCCTTTCCAACAACATGTCTACACTGCAAGAGTTCAAGGAGGCGATGCAGGAGCGCTTCCAGATGTCTGATCTCGGGAAGGCGTCATACTTCCTCGGCATCCAGATCATGCGTGACCGCAAATCACGCTCTCTCTCGCTACAGTAGAGTCGCTATATCAAGGACGTCCTGCAGCGGTTCGGCAGAGGCCAAACCCATCGACACGCCGCTGGAGACGCGGCAGTACCTCGTGAGCTTCAGTGGAGAAGCAGATGCAGCTGAGCGGCAGAAGTACCAGAGCGTCTTCGGCAGTCTTATGTACCTGATGGTAACAACCAGGCCAGACCTCGCACAGGCTGTGAGCGCTGTGAGCCAGCACATGGCTAATCCCGGACCGGAGCACCAGAAGGCAATGAAGCGGATCTTCCGCGATCTTGCTGGAGTCATCAACGTCGGCATCACCTACAATGGCAACAACAACAACATCGGCTACACAGATGCAGATTGGGCTTCAAATCCTGACACCCGCAAGTCCATCTCGGGACATGTGTTTCTCATGAATGGAGGTGCCATCAGCTGGTGCAGCAAGTGATAGGTGGTCGTGGCCACCTCGAGCACAAAAGCTGAGTACGTCTAACTCAGCTTTGGAGCCAAGGAAGCAGTTTGGCTCCAGCGCCTCATGGCGGAGATGAGTGGGAGTGCAGCAGTTCTAGTTCCTGTGCGCGTCCACAACCAGAGCGCAATCGCACTCGCCACGAATCCTGAGCACAATGAACACACCAAGCACATTGACATCGCATATCACTTCATCAGGCACATGGTGCAGGAGGGTGCTGTCAAGCTGGAGT
The DNA here is from genome assembly GCA_023375785.1 of Penium margaritaceum. Taxonomy (NCBI): domain Eukaryota; kingdom Viridiplantae; phylum Streptophyta; class Zygnematophyceae; order Desmidiales; family Peniaceae; genus Penium; species Penium margaritaceum. The sequence goes on along the minus strand of SZWC01005823.1, from coordinate 89,270 downwards.
TTACTCCAACCAGCAGGCAGGTCGCTGATTTGTGCACGAAGCCACTGACCCGTGCAAAGCAGCAGTTCTGCATGAAGGCATGTGGACTCGGCCCACTCTGACTACGGCAAAGTGGGAGATTGTTGGGAAAGGAGCCGTCCGGCTCTGTTTCAGGTCCACAGGAGCAAGTTCAAGGAAACTTCCAGATGCCTGCTCCGATCGTCTTCACCATTGGAAAGATCAGGTGGCAAATTATCTACGGTCCAAGTTTAAGGCTGATCCAACGGTCGGATTGGGAGATATGAATTTTCGAAGTTTCAGGGATCATGGACCGCCGATGTCTGGGTGGCCATGGGCGATGGCTCCATGCCTTAGCCTGAGAAAAGAAAAAGGCAAGAGGTCCAGGGTCAAGACCTGATGGGAAAAATATCCATAAAGGTCCTTGGTCTTAGGATTGCCTTGCCAGAGTGCGCTGACTAGGATAAAGGTACCTCTCCTTACTTTTTAGGTGAGGTGAGATCCTTGTGTGCTAGCCATGGACAGAAAGCAATTCTCCGTGGATTTGTGGGTGATTTGACCACTAGGAGTGTGCCATGAGAGCATTCTCTAGCTCTGTAGGTCGTGTGTGACTGGTCAGCCTGATTGTTAGTCTGATTTCCTCTCTTGTGTGAGATTGTGGACTCTAGTGTGTGAGCCTTAGCCTCCATGGCTAAGTGGTGTGGCTTGTGAGAGGGCTGACTTGCCCAAGCTCTAGCTCTATATGTACTCCATCATTTTGAGTGATTCAACAACCATTCTTTAGCACAAGTGATGCCCTTTCAGTCCCACATGCTCGCTGCTCGAAGGCTCCTTCTCTCCTCCAGATCCAACACTTCTGCTTTTCACAACATCATTATGCGGACCGGCAGTCTATCAGGTCCAGAGCGCCTTGATACATCTAAGTGGGCATGAGCGATGAGTGAGGAGGAGAGTCACAGCATCCAGAGACGGGCTGAGTGATTAGCGAGGCCACAGCACGGAGGAACGGGCTGAACGATGATTGATGGAACTGGAAGTAGGACAGCGCCCAGGCCTTGCATGAAGGAACTAATCAGAGCAATGGCAGCGATGAGCAGGAGTGGCCCTGTGCCATGGCAGTGGGCCATGGTCACAGGCCGAGTGGGGACAGGGCCGAAGCCCGGGCCAAACAGGCAATGAGGCAAAGATGAACTTATTGACCAATAAGTGGTAATTGATACAAGCCCTACTACAAGGTTATGTACTACTCTAGCCTAGAACCTCCACTAGCTACGGTGGGCAGAAGGAGAGTCGGCATCGGAGCCGTGTCATGGCGCTTGCTACGTGTGCGGATGCGGTGCGTCTCCATATCGAGGAACCTGGTTGTGGTTCGGACCTCCGCCAAGCCTTTGCCTTGCCTGATTGTTCAGGCATGGGGGCGCGAGAACTTTCCGTTGTCGTGTAGTCAGTACCGAGGCGCGTAGTCGTTGAGCAAGCGCGGGAGGGACGAAGTGCCGAGCGGTAAGTCGATGTTCATTGATCCATGCGCCGTCTGTTGGACGGTATTTCTGGACCTCCGATGTTTCTTGGTGGCCGCAGGAAGTGAGCCGGTCTGGTCAGGAATGTTCGAGGATTTCTCTTGTGGGCAGCTTGATCATCACCTGTCGGTTGCTTGATGAGATGAACACGTGGATGAACCCAGCTGAGGCCTTGTGACCATTGGAGTATTTTTCCAACAGTCTCCTTCAATGTCACAAGGCCAGAAGAGGTGGCCTCGTGATCAAGGAGGGATTGTGCACAGAGAACGCCGGGGGTAACAATAGTGTAGAAAACGGTTTTGTACCTCTGTGAGTTGATGGGCTGCTGATGACTGTAGGAGGAGCCGTTCCATGGAGTAGAAGTGGCAAGGGATTGGTAAAAACCAATGCGCCACGAAGTAGGGTGGAACAAGGGATGTACAGGTGTGCTGATGTTGATGAGCTGAGAGAGAAATTCTTGGGCTGTGGGCCAGGAGATGACCAGGTCTGATAAGAGAGCAGCCCTTTGGGTTGAGGGGACTGGAGTAGAGATGGGACAGTTGAGGTTGTGATGAGATAATGATGTTGTTGTAGGCGGTTGCTGCGGTTGCTGTGGTTGCTGCTGTATATGCTGACAGGGCTGTTGCTGTTGTTGGTGTCGAGGCGTAGAAGTAGCAAGGGAATGGTCGTAGCCGTTGCGCCACGAAAGGAGTCGATAAGGAAACAAGTATATGATGAAGTGTGATGGTGATGAAAGGCTTGGAACTAAGGCAGTCGATATCGTGAGTTTGATGGAAAAGTTCTGAAGTGCGGTGAGAAGGAAGAGAGGATGACTAGAAGTGTAGTTGTTTTGAGAAAGTATCGTAGTGAAGGTAGCAGGGTAGATACTTTTGGGGTGGTGAATTGGTAGAGTGAAGTATCAGCGGAGGATGTAGTTGTTCTGACAAGGGATAAAACATGGAAGAGGAGTGGATGAAGGTAGAGGGCTGGACTGAAGAGGTGCCTAGTTGTCTGGAGTGAGGAATGTTGGATAATGCGGTGAAGGAGGACCATGGGCAGAGCCTTCTTGGAGTTTGGGAGGAAGCATGTCAGACGGAGGAGAAGGAAGTTGAGATGAGTGTGAAGATTATGAGGACTAAAGTATTTTGTCAGAGCAGTATAGTGCACAAGGCAAAGAAGGAATAGGTAGCAGAAGATAAAATCAAAGAGGAGTTATGTGGGTGGGAGAGCCGTGATGGGAGTGAACAGTCCGTGGAAAGGTGTGATGGTGCCTGTAATTTGAGGTTAGTGGTGTATCACTACTGGGATCAGACAGGAAGAGGGAGAAATATGGGAGAGGTCGAGGGAACAGTTGTTGCTGTGGTGACGCAGAGATGAGTTTGATGATGATGAGAACTGCTGAGAGGATACTATAGCCGATCTGCCAGAGTTGTACCACCACGAGAGGACTAGAGTTGTCTGTGCTGTTGATAGCTGGTGATCTGCGGAGTGCTGATGAGATTGCGTCCGTGGCGGTGGTTTTACTTTTGGAGATATGTGTTGCCTTGAGTTCTGGAGAAGAGTATGAGGTGAGAAGCCATGCTTCCAAAGAGAAAGATCATGAGAACATAATACCGCAGCTCCTGAAGTCACTACTGCCTCGACTGCTGCTACTACTGCTGCTGTTGCAAAGATGATGAAAAGCGGTTCGGCTCTAGTGCGCTTCGGCAAGGCGGTTTCAGCGGTAGAGATGCGGACGGCGTTCCAGGCATTAGGAGATGTGGGCAGCAGATGGAGGAGGCAACTTTTCTCAGGATCTTTTGCTTGGATCTGATACCATGTCAATAAAATGTTAGAAGAGTTGGCTTGGTGACGTAATGCTGACGTAAGTGGCCATGTTCTTGAGGAGCTTGAGTGCGGTATGAGAGGCGACTAGTGTAATGATAAAAATGTTACTGGGCACGGTGCATTAGCACGAGTGCGAGAATGCATGATGGAAACCATAAAGGCATGAGCATGACATAAACTGGAATGAGTGGTGGCAGTGCCGAGGCGCGGGCCGAAAGGCCGTAGTGTCGAGGTACGGACTGGCAGAGTGCAGGGGCCGCAGCAATGTAGCGTGGGCCGATGATTGAGATGAGTGTGATGTACTGAGGTCACAGCATGAACACGCGGGCCGACGGTATGACAGCGATATTGATGATGCCATAGACTCAGGTTGCCAGCGTAAAGGTTGAGAGGTTCTGCTTGCCACGGGATCACTATGCAGGCCAGTAGTCTATCAGGTCAAGGGCGCCTTGATACATCTGAATGGGCATGAGCGATGATCGAGGAGGAGAGCCATAGCATCCAGAGGCGAGTCGAGTGATTAGCAAGGCCGCGGCACGGAGGAACGGGCTGAATGATGATTGATGGAACTGGAGGCAGGTCAGAGCCCGTGCCTTGCACGATGGAACTGATCAGAGCAGTGGCAGCGATGAGCAGGAGTGGCACTGTGCCATGGCAGCGGGCCATGGTCACAGACCGGGTGGGGACAGGGCCGAAACCTGGGCCGAACAGGCAATGAGGCAAAGATGGACTGATTGACCTATAACTGGTAGTTGATACAAGTCCTACTACAAGGCTATGTACTACTCTAGCCTAGAACCTCCACCAGCTACGGAGGGCGGAAGGAGAGTCGGCATCGGAGCCGTGTCATGGCGCTTGCTACGTGTGCGGATGTGGTGTGCCTCCATATCGAGGTACCTGGTTGTGGTTCAGACCTCCGCCAGGCCTCTGCCTTGCCTGATTGTTCAGGCATGGGGGCGGGAGAACTTTCCGTTGTCGTGTAGTCAGTAGCGAGGCGCATAGTCATTGAGCTCGTGTGGGAGGGACGAGGTACCGAGCGGTAAGTCGATGTCCATTGATCTGTCCGCCGTCTGGTGGACGGTGTTTCCGGACCTCCGATGTTTCTTGGTGACCGCAGGAGGTAAGCCAGTCTGGTCAGGAATGTTTGAGGATTTCTCTTGTGGGCAGATTGATTATCACCTGTCGGTTGCTTGACGAGATGAACATGTGGATGAACCCAGCTGAGGCCTTGTGACCATTGGATTATTTTTCCAACACATATAGACCTAGAGCTTGGGAAGTCAGCCCTCTCACAAGCCACACCACTTAGCCATGCAGACTTAGGCTCACACACTACAGTCCATAATCTCACACAAGAAAGGAAATCAGCCTAGCAATCAGGCTGACCACTCACACATGACCTAGAGGCCTAGGAAATACTCTCATGGCACACTCCTAGTGGTCAGATAACCCACAATCCCATGGAGAATCACCATGTGTCCATGGCTAGCCTACCAGGATCTCACCTCACCTAAAATGTAAGGAGAGGTACCTTTTTCCTAGTCAGCACACTCTGACAAGACAACTCAAGAATCAAGGACCCTTTGGATATTTCTCCCATCAGGTCAAGATCCTGGACCTCTTTGCCCTTTTTCTTTTCTCAGGCTAAAGGATGGAGCCATCGCCCATGGTCACCCAACCACCGGCGGTCCATGACCCCGAAAACTTCGAAAATTCATATCTCTCAATCCGACCGTTGGATTGGCCAAAAACTTGGTCCGATCGCCAATCCATCAACACTAATGGAAAGATCAGGTGGCCAAATGTCTACGGTCCAAGTTTCAGGCCGATCCCACGGTCGGATTGAGAGATATGGATTTTCAAAGTTTCTAGGGTCATGGACCGCCGGTGTCTGGGTGACCATGGGCGATGGCTCCATACCTTAGCCTGACAAAAGAAAAAGGGCAAGAGGTACAGGGTGAAGACCTGATGGGAGAAATATCCAAAAAGGTGATAGATTCTTGGATTGCCTTGTCAGAGTGTGCTCACTAGGAAAAAGGTACCTCTCCTTACTTTTTAGGCGAGATGATATCCTTCTGTGCTAGCCTTGGATACATGGCGATTCTCCATAGGATTGTGGGTTATGTGACCACTAGGAGTGTACCATGAGAGTATATTCTAGGTCTCTAGGTCATGTGTGAGTGGTCAGCCTGATTACTAGACTGATTTCTTTTCTTGTGTGAGATTATGGACTGTAGTGTGTGAGCCTAAGCCTGCTTGGCTAAGTGGTGTAGCTTGTGAGAGGGCTGACTTGTCCAAGCTCTAGAGCTATATGTACTCCATCATTTTGAGTGATTAAACAACCATTCTTCAGTACAATGAATGCCTTTTTAGTCACACATGCTCGCTGTTCCAAGGCTCCCTCTCTCCTCTAGATCCAACATTTGGCATCAGAGCCAAGTGGCACATGCAAATTATAGTATTTTTCCTACACTTTCCATTGGTGCAAAACTATTTGCATTCCAATGATTCATTTGGGAGAAACGCCCTTTACAAGCTGGCTGGTCCAAGTTGGAGTACGAGGAGAAGCATACCTTGTTTTCAAGAGGGAAGATCTTTCAAAATCCCCTCTTGATGACCCTGTTTTATGGGTCGATCTGAAAGTTTTTGAGCTGAATGTTCAGTGGTGGGCTCCATTTTTTCAGCTTCCCAGTCATTTGGCATCTACAGTCCATTTTCTGTCAGACAGATTGCTGGCAGAAGTAGCAGTAGCAGCAAGGGTAGCGTCGCCACCGAAGAGCAGCGTTGAGCATCACCAAAGGTCAAAATGGTAGCAGCAGGCATGGTCACTGTAGTCCAGCCCTTGGAGAGGCTGGAAGGATGCAGCAACTTCATGTTTTGGAAGATTCGTACCCGCCTCCTTTTAGAGGAGAGGGGCTTGTGGGAGGTGGTGAGCGGCGACGAGCGCACTCCGCCTCTAGATGTAAAAGGCATCACCACAGCGCAAGTGGTGGCGGGGAAGACGCCGCAGAAAGGTGCCGCAGATGCAAATTCATCTACAACTGCAGCAGCGGCATATGAGGAGTGGAAGAACGACAGACAGGCTTACATGTTGCTTGTTATTACCCTCTCCAAATTACATCTTCAGTCCGTGAGTAACAAGGCTACTGCAAAAGAGGGTTGGGACACGTTGTGCAAGAAGTATGAGAGCAAGGATCTTGCATTTCTCATGCTTTTGGAGGAGAAGGTGATGGCGTTGAAAATGTAGGGTAGCAAAGGGATGGAGGCATACTTAGACAGGGCAAAGGAGTTGGCAAAGCAGTTCAAAGTGGCTGGTAACCCTGTGGAAGAGACGCGCTTCATCCTCCTCTTGCTGAGGGGACTCCCAGCGAGCTATGACACGGTACAAGAGACATTGGAGTGCCAACCGACTCTTGACCTGGACTTCATCTGCACGTACCTGGTGCAGGAAGAAATGCGTCACTGTGCAGTGAAGCGCAATGGCAGCAGCAGCAGTGAAGCAGTATTTGTGGCCACAAGCTCACGTAACGAACAGCAATAGCTGTCTAGGCAGCAGAGAGGCAAGAAGATAGGCAAAGTGCCACTATTGCCATAAAGAGTGGCACTTCAAAAAAGAGTACTTCAAGTTCAAGAGGAACTAGGAGCAGCAGCCGTAGCAGCAAAAGCAGCAATCTCCATAACAGCAGCAGTAGCAGTAACAGCAGAACTAGACCAGTGTATGCCATTTTGGCAATATGAACGTGGCCAAGGAGGTGCGCAACCGCCCATTCATGGCGAAGTCTGACATGTCATAGGTGGAGAAGAGGGATCTTGCATGGTATAAGGACTCAAAGTGTACCAAGAGCCTGACGCATCACAACGAGTGGTTCATGCAGCTGCTGTCCATTCCTCCCCGTCCAATTGTAATAGGTGATGATCGGATAGTGTATGCTAAGGGGATTGAGATTGTGGAGATAAAGTTGGAGATCATGCGTGACATTGAAATGGGAGTGTTCCATGGCGTGCTGTATGTACCTGATGCTACATTTAACATCCTCTCAGTCTCGTATCTCACCAACACAGGACTACACGTCATCTTTGATAATGACTATGACTACATCCTCAACAAGGACACTCGAGAGGAGTTGGCCAGGTCGGTGAAGGAGGGCGACATGTACCGCCTGCTGGGAGCGACCAAGATCCCGCGTGAGCAAAATCTTGAAGTAGTGGTACAGGCAACATATGGAAAGAACTGGCATGCACGCTATAGCCACATCGGCATGCGCACCTTGTAGCAGCTTCAAGCGAAGTAGATGGTGCGTAACATGTCCACCATCTCCAACTTTGAGCTGCACTTGTACATCGGCTATTTGGAAGGGAAGCAACATCGCGAGGTGTTCTCCGGAACAGGAGAGGGTACGAAGGAGGTGCTGGAGCTGCTCCACACGGACTTGTGTGGCCTGATGCAAACCCAGAGCTTTGGAGGCTCTAGGTATTTTCTGACGTTCATTGATGATTTCAGCAGTTACACGACTGTGTACTTTCTTGCTTCCAAGGATCTGTGTGTTGATATGTTCAAGAGTTCAAGGCAATGGTGGAGAACCAGACTGGCAAGAAAATGAAGGCGCTGCGTAGCGACCGCGGTGGAGAGTACCTGAGCAAGGAATTCTAGGACTACCTCATAGCAGCTGGCATCAAGGCACAACATACCGCACCGTACTCACTACAGCAGAATGGTATAGGAGAATGCGCCAATGGTATCATTGTTGAGTCAGCGCCGTCCATACTGCACGTAGCTTGACTCACATACGACTTATGGGCCGAAGCAACAAGCACTACGGTGTACATCAAGAACCGCAGTCCAGCTAAGGCGTTGGAGCAGGTGACACCGCACGAGGCATGGTTCGGCAAGAAGCCGAGCATGGGTCATCATCGCGCGTTTGGCAGCTTGGCACACATGCACGTGCTGAAGGACAAGCTGCAGAAGTGGGACGCAAAGAGTGCACAGATGATGATCGGCTATGACGTGGCAAGCAATGTCTATCGCCTCTACAAGAGGGATACAGGCTACGTCATCATATCCAGGGATATCATTTTCAACGAGAGCAACTTCATCGGCACTAACATTGTCTATGAAGAGACAGCAGAACCAGCAGTTAACGACACAGTAGGAGCAGATATCCTTCATAATCCTGTCTCTCTTAATCCTTTCTATGCTCTGACAATGGGAGAATCACTCTACTCTCCCATGTCAGATGCAGCAAATACAACAGCCTCATCGGCAGAAGCAAAGGAGAGAGATATAGTACCACCAGCAGCAACTGTTGTGCCAGTAGCACCGCATCAACCGCCTGCTAACGCTCTAGCACCAGGTCGCAGGTACCCTCTTAGGGTGCGCTAGAAGCCTGGTGAGTACGGCCATTTTTGTATGTTATAGAAACCAAAACAAATGAACGTTGTAGTTGGAGCAGATTGAAATGATCCATTGTCATATAAGGAGGCCATGGTTATACCAGATGCAACGGATTGGACACATGTTGCACAACAAGAGATACAACTGCAGCAAGACAATGGCACATGGGAGCTGACGGAACGTCCACCCGGACGCAAGGTAGTCAAGTGCAATTTGGTGATCAAGAAGAAGCGGGGAGCAGATGGCAACCTAGAAAAGTACAAGACGAGACTGGTCACCAAGGGCTACTTGTAGCAGGAAAGCATTAACTACACGGAAACCTTTGTTCCTTTTGCAAAGTTTGCCTCTGTGCATATACTCCTTTCTTACGTAACAGTTGAGGACTTCGAGATTCACCACATGGATGTCAAGACGGCATTCTTGAACGGTGACTTGGAGGAGGGAATCTACATGGAGCAGCCAGTGGGATTCGTCATGGATGGCGAGGAGCACCTGGTTTGCCAGCTGTAAAAGTCGCTGTATGGCCTCAAGTAAGCGTGGCGTATTAGGAACCAGAAGTTGGATGTGGTGCTTCACTGCATAGGGTTTGAGCACAGCAAGTGTGACTACAGCGTGTATCGCTAGCAACATGAGCATGAGATCCTCATCATCATTGTCTATGTGGAAGACATGCTCCTCCTTTCCAACAGTATGTCTGCACTATAAGAGTTCAACGAGGCCATGCAGGAGCGCTTCCAAATGTCTGATCTCGGGGAGGCATCATACTTCCTTGGCATCCAGATCACGCGTGACCACATGTCATGCTCTCTCTCACTTCAGCACAGTCGCTACATCAAGGACGTCCTGCAGCGGTTTGGCATGGTAGAGGTAAAACCCATCGGCACGCCGCTTGAGACTCGGCAATACCTCGTGAACTTCAGTGGAGAAGCAAATGCAGCTGAGCGGCACAAGTACCAGAGCGCTGCCGGCAGTCTCATGTACCTGATGGTGGCAACCAGGCCAGACCTCGTACACGCTGTCAGTGCTGTGAGCGAGCACATGGCTAATCCCGACCTGAGTACCGGAAGGCAATGAAGCGGATCTTCCACTACCTTGCTGGAATCATCAACATTGGCATCACCTACAACGGCAATGACAACAGCATCATCGGTATATAAACGCAGATTGGACTTCAAATCCTATGGACCGCAAGTCCATCTCTCGACATGTGTTCCTCATGAATCACGGGGCCATCAGCTGGTACAGTAAGCGGCAGGTGGTTATGGCTACCACAAGCACGGAAACTGAGTACGTCTCTCTCAGCTTTGGAGCGAAGGAAGCAGTTTGGCTTCAACGTCTCATGGCGGAGATAAGTGGGAGTGTAGTAGTTCCAATTCCTGTACACATCCACAACCAGAGTATAATCGCACTTGTGAAGAATCCTGAGCACCATGCACGCACCAAGCACATTGACATCGCATATCACTTCATCAGGCACATGGTGCAGGAGGGTGCTATCAAGCTAGAATTTACTCCAACCAGCAAGCAGGTCATTGATTTATGTACCAAGCCATTGACTCATGAGATTCAGCAGTTTTGCATGAAGGCATGTGGACAGTCAACTCTGACTATGGTAAAGTGGGATATTGTTGGAAAAGGAGCCATCCGGCTTAGTTTCAGATCCACAGGAGCAAGTGCCAGAAACTACCAGATGCCTGGTCCGATCGTCGATCCGACTTCCACCATTGGAATGAGCATGTGGCAAAATATCTACGGTCCAAGTTTCAGGCTGATCCAACGGTCGGATTGAGAGATATGAATTTTTGAAGTTTCTAGGGTCATGGACTGCTAGTGTCTGGGTGACCATGGGCGATGGCTCCATGCCTTAGCGTGAGAAAAGAGAAAGGGCAAGAGGTCCAGGGTCAAGACCTGATGGGAGAGATATCCAAAAAGGTCCTAGATTGCCTTGTCAGAGTGTACAGAGTAGGAAAAAGGTACCTCTCCTTACTTTTTACGTGAGATGAGATCCTTGTGTGCTAGCCATGGACACATGGCAATTCTACATGGAATTGTGGATTATGTGATCTCTAGGAGTGTGCCATGAGAGTTTTTTCTAGCTCTTTAGGTCGTGTGTAAGTTCTCAGCCTGATTGCTGATTTCCTCTCTTGTGAGAGATTATGGACTCTAGTGTGTGAGCCTTAGCCTCCATGGCTAAGTGGTGTGGCTTGTGAGAGGGCTGATTTGTCCAAGGTCTAGCGCTGTATGGACTCCATCATTTTGAGTGACTAAATACTCATTCTTTAGCATGATTGATACCTTTTCAGTCCCACATGCTTGCTACTCCAAGGCTCTCTCTCCTCCAGATCCAACAGCATTATTGCTCCCACCTTTCATCCTCGTATTTACAAATACCACTACTCTCTTAGTAAAATATGGAAACGCATATTTCATATATGCTGTTACCACGTTCCTCCACTTATCCACGAACCACCAAGACTACAACACTGTCGAGTTATAGCACGTTCTCAGATTTGGCTAGTTCGTGACTCCTACAAAGAAACCTGCCAGGGGTCACAATGACAAACATCAAGCATCCTTGAAGGTTCTAGGTGGAGTCCAAACTTACAACAATCATGTCAGATTCAGGGAGGATGTCGGAAATATATGATCCCTCACCTCCATTCTTGTCCTGAAAGAGCCTCTGATTATCCAAGAAGGGGTCCAAAATATCTCTCGATGTAGAGATAAGTGTCCAATGATCCCATACAAACTGTCAACAAACAAAAGTGATGATCAATCACTCACGTTCGGCTAGCGAGAACACCGTTGCCTTGCGATTTTTCATCTTTTATTATATAGATGGACGATATTCATCTCCTCCAAAATTTAACGCAGAACCGGTACTTTCACATCTGTTTGCCTTTGATTTTTTGCTTTCCCGCCGTGTTTGTGCTCTCCTCACTTCTTTGCTCATTCTTTTACGTCAATCAGTCTGAGCCTTCACTCTTGCTCCGTCTTACTTCATCATCATTGTCCCACACTGAGCTCAACCTGGTATTCCTGCCTCACTCTAGCTACCATCATTCTTTCACCTAAACTTAAATACTCCTCCACCCCTCTTTCTCAAGCCCTACTAGTCATAAGATCTCTGCGTACTGACTAACTCTTGTATTTCTTCTAGCTCTCTAACCGAGATAACATATCTCTACAAGCCCGCACACATCACTGCCGTTATCTGCTTTTGTCATTTGCTCCCTTATTCACTACATTCTTCTGATATGTTATACCATCCTACACCATCCTATATCACAATGTTGATCTCATATACTCATTGTCCATTGCAGACATTTGGAAAGGCACAGGACCGACTAGGCATGCATTACTATCTTAGAGTAAGTCCCCTAAGTCTGGTCCAGATAGATAAGGTATGCACTGCTCCTTTGGAGGAAGTCCCCTTGGTCTAAACTGGATAGTATGGCTTACAAACACTAACTATGACAACTCCTTGTGGCTAAGACGTTCTAGGGTTAGTCTTTGGAATGAGAGGTCACTGGGTCGAATACCAGCCCAGTGATTAGTTTTCTTCTTGACAAAAAGGGAGACATGAAGGTTCTAAGAGAAATCTTAGAACATTCCAAGGTCCTTCCTGGTAGTTGGCGCCACTTGGCGGTCGCAGAGAGTGTCATGTAGGCAGGGGGGATGATGCAATCAAGATTGCTCCCAAAATGGCTCATCCAAGGAGCCATTGTGTGCCTAGGCTAGAGGCTGGCTCTAAGATTAAAAGAATCTGTCAGCTGCCTGTCATTTAGTATACTTCTTACCTTTGAGACTCCTAACAGAGTTGTCCACTATAGGCAAACACTAAAGAAGCATGGGTTGGTCTAAGCTCCAGGAGTTAGCTCCACGCGGAAAAGTGACCAAGTGCTAAGGACACAGCGCAAAGAAGTGATTTCTATGAACTGCTCAGTGTGGAACCGTGATTCTGAGGGTGATATATCCTCCTAGTTACAATATTAGGAGCGTACGGCAAGTGCCATTGTGTCGGCCTTGTTTCCCAGTCCGATGACTCAGGCCGGTTGACACACAATTCATAACCTTATACCACATTATACCATCCTACACTTATACCATCCTACACAAGCCTACACCATCCTACACCACTTTGTACCATCCAAAAGACCCCTCGACTACCTGATACCATCCTATTCTACACTGTTGTACCGTGTACCACAATCTAACATCTTACACTTCTCCAAGATCATAGGTGTCTCAGGAAACAAATCAAACAACTGTGATTGGAATCCACTGTGTTGTACACACTGCAACTGTACGCTGCAAAGAATCTCTTTCTGTTACACACTGACGATTTAAGAGGTTACACAGAAGTGAGAGGTACACGGCTCGTCTCTTGAGCTTTCCAACGATATGCTATACTTGAAAAATGGTGTAGTACAGACGAAGCAACCTACAAATGAAACTACTCCCTATTTGTACTAGTCTAGTGACTAGGAAATACAAAGAGCAAGCAGAATGCACGAACTTGGTCTGTCCGGTCCGCTTGTGTCTTCCTTGAGCGTCCCGGACGCCGGTCGGTGTCCCCAGTCACCGAGCGACCGAGGTTGGCGGATGCCCAGCGCCCTCGGTGCGATCCACAGACGAGATCGTCCGGATCTGCGGCAGGTCTTCTGCTTCCGTCCATCTTCTCACTCTTCGGGTGAATAGGAGCTCGTGCTCGCACTCTCGATCCCGCGACGGCTGCGATCGCTCCATTGTCTACGCGATGCTCTCCCATCCATCGATCCATTGTTTATAAAGATCCCGTAGCTCTGTTCTCTCGATCCGATGCCTCGGTCGCAGCCCATCCATCTGCTCCGATCTTCGGTCCGTGTTTCCCCGGCTCCGAGTTTTGCTGCGTGTCAGCGGAATTGTGACGTGTAAAACCTGAGATGAGATGGGAAAAGTCAGCCAACAGTATTGAAAAAGCTGAGAGAAAGGCTGATGGTGTCTCATCCGTGAGAAGAGCATTCGGAGAGTTGCGCGTTGGCACATTGAATCGCGGTCGTTCCTCTGGACGAGTCGGGCAGTCAAGTTGGATATGTCCCTTTTTGTTGCATCGCCAATAGATACGATCCCTGGATGAACATAAGGCCTGGGAGCTTGTTGAGGATATCCAGGTCGAGGTTGATAGGTGGCTTGAGTGCCTTGGTTGGTGCTGGGACGAGCATTCCCATAGGTCTCGTATTTCTTCGTTCGTCGATCTGGTTGTCCTTGATATATTGCGTAAAGTCCGACTTCACCACCGTTTTCTTTGATGTAGGCATCTTCGTCCAGCATGAGAGCCTGTGTTACCTTCTCAATGGTCAGCACATGTGGCTTGGCTGTTGCTGCCGCTGCGGCCGCTGCTGGTCCTGCTCCTGCTTGCACTGCTGCTGCTGCTTCTGGGACAGCGTTCCCAATGGCGTCTAGAGCCCTCTTAACAGTAGACCCGATGAGTGCAATTTTTTCATCATCTTCCTGTCGATCGTTGTTGAAGGTTTGAAGGCGCTTCACTGTGTGTTGAAAACGTGTAGGAAGACTCTGAAACAAGGTCTGAACAAGCACTCTTTCAGAAATGACTTCACCCAGGGCTGTGATGCGACTGGAAAGGTCTTTCAAATGACTGATATGATCCTCAAGCCGAGTGTGTTCCTCCATTTTTTGAGTATGAAACTCTTTGAGTAGATGACCCAGCTCATCGTCGCTCATCTTGTGATAACGTCGCTTGAGGACTCGCCATGCAGTTCTCGGACAGAGGTCCGCATTGTCGTCACGAATAAGAAGTTTGAGCCGCTCTTCCAGTTGCATAGCCAAGATTGCAAAAGCTGGTCGCATCGCCTTTTGTGACTGATTTCTCCTCAGTGGAGGCATTAGCGTCCACGATGTCTGTAGGTGGGTCGGTGACCACTCCCCATAGTCCCCTGTTCATGAATACCCTTTTCATGTTGAACGCAAACGATTGGTAGTCGTCGCCATTGAAGATTGGTATCTTGAAATGATCATGATGGCTGCTTCCTGTGAGTAACGCCATGGTGATGACTGTTCCTGGTAAAGACACCTCCTGCTCTGATACCAAATGTGAAAATTAGCACTTCTCCAGGATCATAGGTGTCTCAGGAGATACAACAAATCAAACAACTGTGACTGGAATCCACTGTATTGTACACACAGCAACTGTACGCTATAAAGAATCTATTTCTGTTACACATTGACGATTCAAGAGGCTACACAGAAGTCAGAGGTACACGACTCGTCTTTTGAGCTTTCCAACGATATGCTGTACTTGAAAAATGGTGAAGTACAGACGAAGCAATCTACAAATGAAACTACTCCCTATTTGTACTAGTCTAGTGACTAAGAAATACAAAGAGCAAGCAGAATGCACGAGCTTGGTCTGTCCGGTCCGCTTGTGTCTTCCTTGAGCGTCCCGGACGCCGGTCGGTGTCCCCAGTCACCGAGCGACCGAGGTTGGCGGATGCCCAGCGCCCTCGGTGCGATCCACGGACGAGATCGTCCGGATCTGCGGCAGGTCTTCTGCTTCCATCGATCTTCTCGCTTGTCGGGTGAAGAGGAACTCGTGCTCGCACTCTCGATCCTGCGACGGCTGCGATCGCTCCATTGTCTACGCGATGCTCTCCCATCCATCGATCCATTGTTTATAAAGATCCCGTAGCTCTGTTCTCTTGATCCGATGCCTCGGTCGCAGCCCATCCATCTGCTCCGATCTTCGGTCCGTGTTTCCGCTGCTCCACTAGAAGCCACGTCAGCACCCATCGTATCGAGAGGAGCTCACGCTCGCACTCTCGTACTTGCACTCGGTCCTCACCGAGGTCATGACCTGTACTTCCGCAAATTAGGCCAGAACTTAAGGTGGCCGTCCGCAGTATCCTAACAAATCAATAGGAGGCTGCGGCAGGCCCTCGTACCGGGTTAGACTTCTGGACGACGGTAGCTGACCCCGCCATCGGCGGAGCAGAGTCCAGTAGAGTAGAGTCCGGTAGGGTAGGCAGAGGGGTGGGGGAGAGAATGGCAACCTCTCCCCCGGCCCTCTTGCCTTTTGTATCCCAAGTGCCCATGCCAAGCACAAAGTAGGACACTTGTGAGATAGTGACATAATCTATGTCACTTTTCTCCTGTTGCTCATATCTCCAGATCGAGCCATCCAAATTGGCTGAAATTTGGACAGTGGATGGCTGATGACGAGATCTGTCCATCGGTCCTACCGGATCAGGAATCGGCCTTGTAGTGATGAAGATCCTGATTTTCCAACACCCTTTACTACCTTATATCACCTTATTGTATATTGGGAAAGGTGCCATCCGGCTCATTTTCAAGTCCACAAGAGCAAGTTCCAGGAAACTACCAGAAGCCTCCTCCGATCGTCGATCCAACTTCTTCATTGGAAAGATCAGGTGGGAAAATTTCTATGGTCCAAGTTTCAATCCGATCAAATGGTCGGATTAAGAGATCTCAATTTCGAAGTTTCTGGGGTCATGGACCGCCGGTGTCTGGGTGACCATGGGTGATTGCTCTATGCCTTAGCCTGAGAAATGAAAAAGGGCAAGAGGTCCACGGTCAAGACCTGGTGGGAGAAATATCCAAAAAGGTCCTAGATTCTTGGATTGTCTTGTCAGAGTATGCTGACTAGGAAAAAGATACCTCTTCTTATTTTTTTTGTGAGGTGAGATCCTTGTGTGCTTGCCATGGACACATGGCAATTCTCCATGGGATCGTGGGTTATCTGACCACTAGGAGTGTCCCATGAGAGCATTTTTTAGCTCTTTAGATCGTGTGTGAATGGTCAGCCTGATTGCTAGGCTAAATTCCTCTCTTGTGTGAGATTATGGACTCTAGTGTGTAAGCCTTAGCCTCCATGGCTAATTGGTGACGCATGTGAGAGGGCTGGCTTGTCCAATCTTTAGCTCTATATGTACCCCATCATTTTTAGTGATTCTACAACCATTCTTCAGCACAACTTATGCCTTTTTAGTTCAGATGCTGACTGCTCCAAGGCTCCCTCTCTCTTCCAGTTCCAACATTTGGTATCAGAGCCAAGTTTTGCCAGTTTCAGCTAGCACAGGACGTCACTTTGGAAGTGACGGGTTAGGGTCAAACCTTGACCAAATTTTTCGATCAACCAATCATCAATTTCACAAGACAAGCTTTCCAACGAGTCCAAGATTGCAGAGATCCAACGGTCGGATTGAGAGTTGTACTCAAAACGAGGTCGTCCAGGACTACACTCTTCTCTAAGAGTAAGACTGTCACCTTGTCATGACCATACCTCTCTCGTTTCTTTGTCAAATTTCAAAGATGGTATATGCAAATTGTAGTATTTTTCCTTGTCTTTGAATTGGTTCATAAATATTTGCATTCGATTCATCCGTTTAGGAGAAATGATGTTTACAAGCTGGCTGGTCTGAGTTGTAGTAGGAGCAGAAGCATACTCTGTTTTCAAGAGGTCATATCTTTCAAAATCCCCCATTTATGACCCTGTTTTATAGGTCGATCTAAAAGTTTTTAGCTGAAATTTCAAGTGGTGGGCTCAATGTTTTCAAATTCCCAGTTTGTTGGCATCTATAGTCCATTTTCTGTCAGACAGATTTCTAGCAGACACAGTAGCAGAGGCAAGGGTAGCGCTGCCACCCAAGGACAGCAACAGGCGTCGTCACTGTAATCCAGCCCTTAGGGAGGCTGGAAGCACGCGAGAACTTCATGTTTTGGAAGATCCGTACCTGCCTCCTTTTGGAGGAGATGGACTTGTGGGAGGTGGTGAGCGGCAACGAGCGCGCTCCGCCTCCACTAGCAAAAGGCACCAGCGTAGCGCACGTGGTGGCGGGGAAGATACCGTAGAAAGGTGCAGCAGATGCAAGTTCATCTACAACTATAGCAGCAGCATATGAGGAGTGGAAGAAGGATAGGCAGGCTTACACACTGCTTGTTAACACCATCTCCAACCCGCTTCTTTAGTACGTGAGTGACAAGGCTACTGTAAAGGAGGGGTGGGACGCATTGTGCAAGAAGTATGAGAGCAAGGATACTACATTTCTCATACTTTTTGAAGAGACGTGCTTCATCCTCCTCTTGTTGGGGAGACTCCTAGCGAGCTACGACATGGTACAAGAGACATTAGAATGCCAGCCGACTCTCGACCTGGACTTCATCTGCACGTACCTGGTAGAGGTAGAATTGCGTTATAGTGCAGTAAAGCGCAATGGTAGCGGCAATAGTGAAGCAGCATTTGTGGCCACAAGCTCATATAATCAACAGCAATAGCAGTCTAGGCAGCAGAGAGGTAAGAAGAAAGGCAAGTGCCACTATAACTAGAAAGAGGAGCACTAGAAGAAAGAGTGCTTCACGTTCAAGGAGGGCCAGAATGAGCAGTAGCAGTAGTAGCAAAAGTAGAAATCTCCACAGGGGCAGCAGCAGTAGTCACAACAGCGTCAGCAGCAGTAGCAGCAGCAGCAGAACCAGACCGGCGCGTGCCCTTTTGGCAACATGAACGTCGCCAAGGAGGAACGCGACCGCCTCTTCATGGTGAAGTCTGAAATGTCGTTGGTGGAGAAGGCGAATCTTGCATGGTACAAGGACTCAAGGTGTACCAAGAACGGACACACCACAAGCAGTAGTTTACGTAGCTGTTGTCCATTCCCCCCCATCCGATTGCTTTGGGTGATTTTTGGATGGTATATGCTGAGGGGATTGGGATTTTGGAGATGTGGTTGGAGACCCCGCGTGGCATTGAAATAGGAGTGGTCCATGGTGTGTTGTATGTGCCTGATGCTGCGGTCAACCTTCTCTCAGTGTCCTCTCTCACCAAAATAGGACTACGAGTCATCTTTGACGACTACTATGGCTACATCCTCGACAAGGAAACGGGAGAGGAGTTGGCGAGGTAGGTAAAGGAAGGCGACATATACCGCCTATTGGGGACGACCAAGATCCCACGCGAGTAAAGTCTTGCAGTATTCGTGCAAGCCACATATGGCGAAATCTGGCATGTGCGCCATGGCCACATCGACATGCACGCCTTGCAGCAACTTCAAACAAAGCAGATGGTGCGTGACTTGTCCACCGTCTCTAACTTTGAGCAGCAGTTGTGCATCAGCTTTTTGGAGGGAAAGCAGCATCGTGAGGCATTCTCTGGAGTAGGGGAGCGTGCAAAGAAGGTGCTGGAGCTCGTCCACACAGACTTGTGTGGCCCAATACAGACCCAGAGCTTTGGAGGCTCTAGGTATTTTCTCACCTTCATTGATGATTTCAGTCGTTACACTGCTGTGTACTTCCTTTCCTCCAAGGATTAGTGCTTGGACGGGTTCAAGGAGTTCAAGACAATGGTGGCGAACTTGACTGGTAAGAAAAGCAAGGCGTTGGACAGCAACCGCAGTGGAGAGTACTTGAGCAAGGAGTTCCAAGACTACCTCACAGCAGCTGGCATCAAGGCACAGCGTACCGCACCGTACTTATCGCAGCAGAACAGTGTAGTAGATTGTGCCAACTATACCATCGTTAAGTCGGCACCCTCCATGCTGCACGCGACTCGGCTCACCTATGACTTCTGGGCCAAAGCAGTGACCACTGCGGTGTACATCAAGAACCGTAGTCCAACCAAGGTCTTGGAGCAGATGACGCCGTACGAGGCATGGTTCGCCAAGAAGCCGAGCGTGGGTCATCTTTGCGTGTTTGGCAGCTTGGTAGACATGCACGTGCTGAAGGAGAAGCAAGAGAAGTAGGACAGAAAGAGCGCACAGATACTGATGATCAGTTATGACATGGCAAGCAAGGCCTATCACCTCTAAAAGAGGGATATAGGCCACGTCATCATCTCCAAGGATGTCATCTTCAACGAGAACAACGTGATCAGCACCAATGTTGTCTTTCAAGAGGTAGCAGAACCAGCAGCTGACGAGGCAGCGGGATCAGATATCCTTCCTGACGCAATCTCTCCTGATCCTTCCTCCACAATGACAGTGGGAGAACCAGTCTACTCCTCTACTTCTGATGTAGCAGATATAGCGGCCTCATTGGCAGAAGCAGAGGAAGGAGATGTAGTACCACCTGCAGCAGTAGTTGTACTTGTATTACTGCACCAGCCGCCCGCTAACACCCAGGCACCGGGTCGTAAGTATCCTCTTAGGTTGTGCTACAAGCCTGGTGAACGCGGACATTTCTGGATGCTGCAAAAACTAGACCACATGAATATCGCAGTTGCAGCAGACTCAAATGAGCCTACGTCCTACAAGGAGGGCATGGCTGCACCAGATGCAGCAGATTGGGTGCAAGCTGTGCAGCACGAGATACAGTTGCAACTGGACACAGCATGTGGGAGCTAACTGAGCGTTTACTTGGACACAAGGTAATCAAGTGCAAGTGGGTGTTCAAGAAGAAGCGGGGAGCAGATGGCAACCTGGAAAAGTACAAGCGATGCTGGTCGCCAAGGGCTACTTACAGCAGGAAGGCATCGACTACACGAAAATATTTGCTCGTGTTGTAAAGTTTGTCTTTGTGTGTACGCTCCTTTCTTATTTAGCAGCTGAGGACTTCGAGATTCATCACATGGATATCAAGACGTTATTCTTGAATGGTGACTAGGAGGAGGAAATCTATATGGAGCCGCTGGAAGGATTTGTCATGGATGGCCAGGAGTACCTGGTTTGCAAGCTACAGAAGTCGCTATACGGCCTCAAGCAAGTGCCGCGTGGTTCGAACCAGAAGTTGGATGCGGCGTTCAGTACATGGGGTTTGAGCGTAGCAAGAGTGACTACAGTGTGTATCACTGGAAGCATGAGCATGAGATCCTCATCATCATTGTCTATGTGGATGACATACTCCAACGGCATGTCTGTACTACCGGAGTTCAAGGAGGCCATGTAGGAGCTCTTCCAGATGTCTGATCTCGGGGAGGCATCATACTTCCTTGGCATCCAGATCACGCGTGACCGCAAGTCACGCTCTCTCTCGTTACAGTAGAGTCGCTACATCAAGGACGTCTTGCAGTGGTTTGGCATGGCAGAGGCTAAACCCATCGGCACGCCGCTCAAGACGCGGTAGTACCTCGTGAGCTTCAATGGAGAAACGGATACAGCTGAGCGGCAGAAGTACCAGAGCAGCGCCAGTAGTCTCTTGTACCTGATAGTGGCAACCACGCCACACCTTGTACATGCTAGGAGTGCTGTGAACTAGCACATGGTGAATCGTGGACCTGAGCACCAGAAGGCAGTGAAGCGGATCTTCCACTATGTTACTGGAATCATCAACATCTGCATCACATAAAATGGCAACAATAACAATATCATCGGCTATATAGACACAGATTGGGCTTCAAATCCTGAGGACCGCAAGTCCATCTTTGGACATGTGGTCCTCATGAATGGCGGAGTCATCAGCTGGTGTAGTAAGCAGCAAGTGGTCATGGCCACCTCAAGCACGGAACCTGAGTACGTCTCTCTTAGCTTTGGAGCAATGAAAGCAGTTTGACTTTAGCGTCTCATGGCTGAGATGAGTGGGAGTATAGCAGTTCCAGGTCCTGTGCACGTTAACAACCAGAGCACAATCAGACTTGCCAAGAATCCTGAGTACCATGCACGCACCAAGCACGTTAATATCGCATATCACTTAATCAGGTACATGGTGCAAGAGGGTGCTATCAAGCTGGAATTTACTCCAACCAGCAAGCAGGTCGTTGATTTCTATACCAAGCCAGTGACCCGTGAGAAGCAAGTATTCTGCATGAAGGCATGTGGACTCACTCCACTCTGACTGTGGCAAAGTGGGAAATTGTTGGGAAAGGGCCATCCGGATCAGCTTCAGGTCCACACGAGCAAGTTACAGGAAACTACCAGATGCCTACTCCGATTGTCCATCCGACTTCACTTTTGAAAAGATCAGGTGCCAAAATATCTACGGTCTAAGTTCCAAGCAGATCGAACGGTTGGATTGAGATATATGAATTTTTAAAGTTTCTGGGATCATGGATTGCCGGTCTCAAAATGACCATGGGCGATGGCTCTATGCCTTAGCCTTAGAAACAAAAAAGGGCAAGAGGTCGAGCGTCAAGACCTGATAGGAGAAATATCCAAAAAGGTCCTAGATTCTTGGATTGTCTTGTCAGATTGTGCTGACTAGGAAAACGATACCTCTCCTTACTTTTAAGGTGAGGTGAGATCCTTGTGTACTAGCCTTGAATACATGGCAATTTTCATGGGATTGTGGGTTATGTGACCACTAGGAGTGTGCCATGAGAGAATTTTCTAGCTCTCTAGGTCGTGTGTGAATGGTCAGCCTGATTGCTAGGCTGATTTTTTCTCTTGTGTGAGATTATGGACTCTAGTGTTTGAGCCTTAGCCTCCATGGCTAAGTGGTGTGGCTTGTGAGAGGGTTGACTAACCCAAGCTCTAGCTCTATATGTACCCCATCATTTTGAGTGATTCTATAACCATTTGTTGGATGTGGAGGAGACAAGGAGTATTGGAGCAGCGAGTGTGTGGGACTGAAAGGGCATCAGTTGTGCTGAAGAATAGTTGTTGAATCACTCAAAATGATGGAGTACATATAGAGCTAGAGCTTGGGCAAGTCAGCCCTCTCACAAGCCACACCACTTAGCCATGGAGGCTAAGGCTCACACACTAGAGTCCATAATTTCACGCAAGAGAGGAAATCAGCCTAGCAATCAGGCTGACC
>SZWC01005823.1:33173-57648 GCA_023375785.1 Penium margaritaceum | reverse complement strand
TAAGCAACGGATCTGTACTTTCTAAATCACTAGCAGACAGCAGCCTACATCAGTCTACAACCGCGGTGCTCACTCTTGAGCACGTCAACGGTGGGATGTCAAAGTTCACAGGGATAGGTTTTTCCTTGTGGAAATGGCAATTTGAGATTGTCATGAGGGTGTGTGACTACTTGAAGAGATTCTTTGGAGAAGAAGTTGAACGTCTAAAAACAGATGCTGTATATGAATTTTGGAGTGTCAAAATGACATGGCGCTTGTGTTCTTGTGACAGCAGTGCATAAGTCAGAGCATGTCCAGCTCCAAGGTATCAAACATGCATCAAAGGCTTATCAAAAGCTTGCATGTGTGCACCAATCAATAGCTCTCGCAAATCATCTCTTCATCCTTCAAAAACTGATTTTGATGAGGGTGAGCGAGGGAGAGTCCATTCCGGACTTCCTATTGAAATTTGAACGACTGCTGCAGAATGTGACCCAAATGAACTGTGAAATCGAGGATCAAGTCATGATCCTCCTCATGGCACTACCTGAAAGTAAGGGACCTCTGATCACCGTCTTTGGCAGTTAGAAAGGGGAGGATTTGACGTATGAGGCAGTGTCTAAGTACGTGCGCAACGAGGCTATGTATCGCAATGGTAGTGAGGCTAACATTCAGCCTATACTACACAGTTTGGTGATTGTTACAACAATTCCTCTTCTGTTCAGAGCAGTAGTGGAAGCGATGGCGGTGGAGGAAAAGGAAATGTGGCGGTGGAAAGGGTTCAAAGCGTCTTGGGAAGTGCCATAACTATGGCAAGTCTGGGCATTGGGCACGGGAGTCTAGGACTCTAGCTCTCTAGGTCCTGTGTGAAGTGTTAGCTTGACTGCTATGCTGATTTCCTCTCTTGTATGAGATTGCGGACTAGTGTGTGAGCCTTAGCCTCCGTGGCTAAGTGGTGTGGCTTGTGAGAGGGCGGACTTGCCCAAGCTCTAGCTCTATATGTACTTCATCATTTTGAGTGATTCAACAACCATTCATTAGCAAAACTGATGTCCTTTCAACCCCATATACTTGCTATTTCAAGACTCCCTCTCTCCTCCAGATACAATATTTGGTATCAAAGCCAAGTTATGCTAGTTTTAGCCAGCAGAGGCCGTCATTTCGAGGGTGACAGGGTAGGATCAAACTTTGACCAAATTTGACAATCAACCACTGGATATTCAAGGATGCAAGATAAGATTTCTAACAAGCTTGAGATCGCAAAGATCCAAGATTCTGACTTAGAGTTGTGCTCAAAACGAGGTCGGGTAGGACTACACTCTTCTCAATGAGTAAGACTATCGCCTTGTAATGACCATAACTTTATCTTTTCTTTGTCAAATTTAAAAAGTGATTCATACAAATTAAAGTATTTTTCCTCATCTTTCCATTTTCAACATATAGTAGTAAAGGTAGGGATAGCACCATCACCCAAGGCAGACTGAGCATCACCAAGGCTAAAATGGTAGTAGAAGGAATAGTCACAGTAGTCCAGCCGTTGGAGATACTGGAGGGACGCGCCAACTTCATGTTTGGAAAGATCTGTACCTGTCTCCTTTTGGAGGAGAGGGACTTGTGGGAGGTAGTGAGCGGCGACAAGTCAGCTCCAGATCTGCAAGCAACGGGTATCGCCGTAGCACACGTAGTGGCAATAATGATGTCGTAGGAGGATGAAGGCGGTGTACGTTCATCTGCAGCTACAATAATGGCCTATGAGGAGTGGAAGACGAAGGATAGGCATGCCTACAGGTTGCTTGTCAACAGCATCTCCAACCTATATCTTTAGTATGTGAGTGACAAAGTTACTGCAAAGGAGGTATGGGATACCATTGTACAAGAAGTACAAGAGCAAGGACTTTGTAGTTGTCATGTTTTTGGAAAAGAAGTTGATGACACTGAGAATACAGGGTGGTGAAGGGATGGAGACGTACCTAGAAAGGATAAAAGAGCTCGCAAAGCAGCTAAGAGCGGCCGACAACTTTATGGAAAAGACACGTTTCATCCTCTTGCTGAGGTGACTCATAATAAGCCAGACCCAGTGTGAGAGACACTGGAGTGCTCACCAACTCTTGACCTTGACTTCATCTACCCACACCTGGTGCAAATGGAATTGCATCGCACTGCAGAAAGCACAATGACGGTAGTAGTGAAGCAACTTTCGTTATAACGAGCTCACACAACAAGCAACAGGAGCAGTATGGGCTGCAAAGAGGCAAGATAAAGGGCAACTGCTTCTACCGCCAGAAAGGGAGGTAGCATAAGAAGTAGTACTTCAAATTTAAGAGGAACTAGAAGGAGCAGTTGTAGGAGCAGTAAAAGAAACAGTATCTACAATAGCAGTACCAGCAGTCACAGTAGCGTCAGTAGCAGCAGGAAAACCAGACTGACGTACGTCACTTTGGTAACATGAACTAGACCAAGGAGGTGCGCGACCGTGTCTTCATGGCAAAATCATACATATCATAGATATAAAAGGCAGATCTGGCATGGTACAAAGACTCGAGATGTACCAAGAGCCTGATGTACCACAAGGAGTGGTTTATACAGCTCCTCTTCATTCTTCCTACCTATTATTTTGGGTGATGACTGGATGGTATATGCTGAGGGGATTGGAAGGAGGAAATGTAGTTGGAAACCTCACATGGCATTGAAGTGAGAGTGTTCCATGGCATGCTCTATGTACCTGGTGTTGTATTCAACCTTCTCTCATTCTCCTCTCTTACCAATCTTGGACTGTACCTCATCTTTGATGATGAGTCTGGCAACACCCTCAACAAGGATATTGAAGAGGAAGTAGCCTGGTCGGTGAAAGAGGGCGACATGTAGCACCATGTACTACTCACGTGGGATCTTAGTTGTCCCAAATTGGCGTACTGGGGAAAACTAAGATTCCATGTGAGCATAGTCTTGTAGTAGTGGTGTATTTTAAAAACAGTGAGATCTGGCATGCACGCTATGTGTTGGAAAAAGATCCATCCGGCTTAGTTTCAGGTCCATAGGAGCAAGTTCCAGGAAACTATGAGATGCCTACTCCGATCATTCATCTGAGTTTACCATTGGAAAGACCAGGAAGCCAATTTTCCACGGTCCAAGTTTCAGGCCGAACCAACTATCAGATTGAGAGATATGAATTTTTTTAAGTTTCTAGGGTCATGGACCGCCGGTGTCTAGATGACCATGGACGATGGCTCCATGCCTTAGCCTGAGAAAAGAAAAAGGGTAAGAGGTTGAGGGTCAAGGCCTGATGGGAGAAATGTCCAAAAGGTCCTATATTCTTGGATTGCCTTTTAGAGTGTGCTGGCTAGGAAAAAGGTACCTCTCCTTACTTTTTAGGTGAGGTGAGATCCTTGTGTACTAGCCATGGACACATGGTGATTCTCCATGGGATTGTGGGTTATGTGACCACTAGGAGTGTGCCATGAGAGTATTTTCTAGCTCTCTAGGTCATGTGTGAGTGGTCAGCCTGATTGCTAGGCTGATTTCATCTCTTGTGTGAGATTATGGACAAGCGTGTGTGAGCCTTAGCCTCCATTGCTAAGTGGTGTGGCTTGTAAGAGGACTGACTTGTCCAAGCTCTAGCTCTATATGTACTCCATCATTTTGAGTGATTCAACAGCCATTCTTCAGCACAAATAATGTCCTTTCAGTCCCACATACTCGCTGCTCCAAGGTTCCCTCTCTCCTCCAGTTCCTAGACTAGGACCACATCGGCATGCATGCCTTTTAACAGCTTCAAGCAAAGCAGATGGTACGTGACTTACGCACCATTTCCAACTTTGAGTAGCATTTATGCAATGGCTATTTGGAGGGGAAGAAGCACCGCAAGGTATTTTCAGGAGAAGGAGAACGCACAAAGGAGGTATTAGAGCTAATCTTCAAAGACTTGTGTGGCCCGATGCAGACCTAGGGCTTTGGAGACTTTAGGTATTTTCTGACCTTCATTGATGATTTTTACCGTGGGTCTGCTGCATATTACCTTTCTTCGAAGGACCAGTGCTTTGACAAGTTCAAGGAATTCAAGGTAATGGTGGAGAACCAGACATGCAAGAAACTCAAGGCACTACGTAGGGATTATGGTACATAGTACCGAAGTAAGGAGTTCCAAGACTACCTTGCAACAGCTGGTATCAAGGTGCAGTACACCGTACCATATTCGCCGTAGAAAAATGGTATAATAGAACGTGCCAACCGAGCATCGTGGAGTTGGCACGCTCCTTGCTACATGGAACTCAACTAACTTACGACTTCTAGGCCGAAGCCATGAGCACTACGGTCTACATCAAGAATTGTAATCCAACTAAGGCCTTAGAGTAGATGATACTGTACGAGGCATGGTTTGGCAAGAAGCTGAGTGTAGGTCATCTTCACGTGTTTGGCAGCTTGTGTTGGGAAAGGAGCCATCCGGCTCAGTTTTAGGTCCACAAGAGCAAGTTCGAGGAAACTACTAGATGCCTGCTCCAATTGTCAATCCGTCTTCCCCATTCAAAAGATTATGTGGCAAAGTATCTACATTTTAAATTTCATGCCGATCCAACGATCAGATTAAGAGATATGGATTTTCGACGTTTCTGGGTCATCGACCGCTGATGTCTGGGTGACCATGGGCGATGGCTCCATGCCTTAGCCTAAGAAAAGGAAAAGTCAAGAGGTCCAAGGTCAATACCTGATGGGAGAAATATCTAAAAAGGTCCTAGATTCTTGGGTTTCCTTGTCAGAGTGTGTTCACTAGGAAAAAGATACCTGTCATTACTTCTTAGGTGACGTGAGATCCTTGTGTGCTAGCCATGGAAACATGGCGATTTTCCATGAGATTGTGAGTTATGTGACCACTAGGAGTGTACCATGAGAGTATTTTCTAGCTGTCTAGGTCATGTGTGAGTAGTCAGCCTGATTGCTAGGCTGATTTCCTCTCTTTTGTGAGATTATGGATCCTAGTGTGTGACTCTTAGTCTCCATGGCTAAGTAGTGTGACTTGTGAGAGGACTGAGTTACCCAAGCTCTATCTTTATATGTACTCCATCATTTTCAGTGATTCAACAACCATTCTTCAGCACAACTGATGCCCTTTCAGTCCCACATGTTTGCTGTTCCAAGGCTCCCTCTTTCCTCCAGATGCTTAGCTTGGTACACATGTATGTGCTAAAAGAGAAGCGCCAGAAGTGAAGTGCAAAGAGATTACAAATGCTGAATCGGTTATGACGTGACAAGTAAGGCCTATCGCCTGTATGAAAGGGATACAGGGCACGTCTCCTAGGATGTTGTCTTCAATGAAAGCAACATCATTTGTACAAACATCATCTACAAAGAGGTAGCAAATTGAGCAGCTTATGAGGTAGTGGGAGCAACTACCTTCCTGACCAAGTCTCTTTTAACCTAGTCTCTCCTGATCCTTCTTCTACTACGATGTGGTGCATCTCCTACGAAGGAGATGCACCACCACCACTAGTGGCAGTTGTACAAGTAGCACCGTTCTAGTAGTGCCATGCAAGCTGTCCGCTAACGCTCCATTACCAGGTCGTAGGTACCCTCTTAGGGTGCGCTATAAGCCTGGTAGTGTGGCCATTTCTGGATACTGCAAAAACCAGAACAAATTAACATCACAATTGCAGCAGACTCTGATGAGCCGATGTCAGACAAGCAGGTCATGGCTGTACAAGATGAAGCAGATTGGATACAAGCCATGCATTAGGAGATACAGTCATAGCTGGATATTATCATGTGGGAGCTAATTGAGCATCCAGATGGATGGAAGGTGATCAAGTGCAAGTGTGTATTCAAGAAGAAGCGGGGAGCAAATAGTAACCTGGAAAATACAAGGCAAAGCTGGTCACCAAGGGCTATTCGGAGCAAGAGGGTATCGACTATGCAAAAATCTTTGCCCTTGTTACAAATTTTGCTTTTGTGTGTACGCTCCTTTCTTATGCAGTAGCCTAGGACTTCGAAATTCATCACATGGATGTTAAGACATAATTCTTGAATGGTGACTTGGAGGAGGAAATCTATATGGAGTAGGCAGAGGAGTTCGTCATGGATGGCTAGAAGCACCTGGTTTGTAAGCTTTAGAAGTCACTATACGGCCTCAAGCAAGCGTCGCATGATTAGTATCAACCTGCCTTAGGTAACGGTCTAGAAAACGGATTCCGACACAATGGTTCCCACCGGCTGATCTTCGTATTGCAACTAAGAGGTAATATCATCCTCAGAGCCAAGGTTCCACACTGAGCAGTTCATAGGAATCACTTCCTTGCACTTTGTCATTAGCACGTGGTCACTTTCGCACGAGGAGCTAACTCCAAGGACTTACACCAACCAATGTTTCTCTAGTGTCGGCCTCTGGTGGACAACTCTGTGAGGAGTCTCAAAGGTAAGAACTATACTCAATGACAGGCAACTCATAGGTTCTTATAGTCCTAGAGCCAGCCTCTAGCCTAGGCATGAAGTGGCTCCTTGGATGAGCCACTTTGGGGCAATCTGGATTGCGTCATCCCCCCTGCCTACATGGCACTCCCTGTGACCGCCACGTGGCGCCAGCCACCAGGAAGGACCTTGGAATGTTCTAAGATGCCTGTTAGAACCTTCCTGTCCTTCTTTTGGTCACAAAGAAAATGAGTCACTAGGCTGGGATTTGACCCTGTGACCTCTCGCTCTAGAGACTAACTCTAGAACGTCTTAGTCACAAGGAGTTATCCTAGGTAGTGTTTGCTGGCTATACTATCCAGTTCAGACCAAGGGGACTTGCTCCAAAGGAGTAGTGCATGCCTTGTCTATCTGGACCAGACTTAGGGGACATACACCAAGGGAGTGGTGCATGCCTAGTCCGTCCTGCGCCTGTCCAAATATCAGCGATAGACAAGGAGCATATCTGGTCATCAAACTCTCCCTTGCACCTCTGTCCATTATCTGTGAGATCTCTCTTCTCTCCAGCAGTCTTAGCCTCACTCTTCGTCCGCTGCATTGACCATACCGATGCCTCGAGTACCTGCAGAATGCAATTCGCTGTCCAGTGCCTTTGCCATGTAATCTGCGAGCATCTTCGTGGTCTCCACATATTCTAGGTCCACAATCTCCTTTGCGACCAGGTCGCGTAAGTAGTGGTACATAATGTCGATGTGCTTGGTACACCGGAAGATGACATCATCTTGTACCATTTTCATGGCACTCTTGTTGTCGATGCGGACATCTGTTACCTCCGTTTGTGGCACTTTCATCTCAGCAAATAAACTGCATAGCCAATGTGTCTCCTTGTATCCTTCCGAGAGAGCGATATACTCTGCCTCAGCGGTAGAGGGAGACACAGTCTTACTTTCTGCTTGCCCAAGAGACTGCACCACCGTTCAAGAGGCACACAAAGCCCGAGGTGGACTTTTTGTCATCGATTCTTCCTCCCCAATCAGCGTCTGTGTAGCACACCAGTCGCAATGGGTCAGATCCTTCTTGGCCTCCAAACTAGAGTCCCATGAGTCGGGTCTTCTGTGGATAGCGCATGATGCGCTTGACTACTTGCTAGTGCTGTGACCCTGGATTGGCCACAAACCTGCTCAGTTGTCCCACAGCATAGCAAATGTCAGGGCATATTCCCACCATGGCGTACATGAGGCTGCCAACAGCAGACTGGTAGGGAATGTTCTCCATCTCACGCCGTTCTACTTCCGTGGTGGACCTCATAAAGGAGGAGAGCTTGATGTCTATTTTCATGGGTGTGCTGATGGACTTGCAGTCTTCTATGTTATAGCGCCTGAGGACCTCCATGATGTACTTGGTCTGGTTCAGCTCAATGGTGCCTGCTGCTCGATTGCGGTGGACGGCTATCCCGAGGTAGAACTCGAGCAGACCCATGTCCTTCATCTTGAACCTGTTGCTGAGATCTGTCTTCAGCTTGTTCAACAGCTCGACTGATGACGAGCAGATGATCAGGTCATCCACGTAGAGTGCAACCAGCATCAAGCCTTGCTCATCCTTCCGCACATAGACACTGGGGTCGTTCTGATATTGCGTGAAGGTGAGCCCGGCCATGAAGCCGTCCATCTCCTTGTACAACATCCTTGGGGCATGTTTCAGCCTGTAGAGTGCTTTGACCAGTTTACAAACCTTGCCCTCTGGAGCTTTCACTCGCTCGGGCACTTCCATCAGCACTTCTTTGTCTAGCTTCCCGTAGTGGAAAGCTGTCTTGCCATCCATCTGGTGGACCTCCAGATCTTTTGCAGCAGTGATGCCCAACATGGATTTGATGGAGGCAAAGGTGACAACAGGCACAAAGGTCTCCTCGTACTCTGAGCCTGCACGTTGGGAAAACCCCTTCGCCACAACTCTTGCCTTGTAATTGTCGATAGTACCATCCTGCTTGAAGTTTTTCCGGAGTACCCACTTTGACCCCACCACGTGTGCATTTGGGGGCATGTCCATCAGAACCAATGTTCCGTTCTCTTCAATGCATGCAAGTTCGCTGTCCACTACCTCCTTCCTTTTGGCCGCATCTAGCATGTTCATAGCCTCCGTTACGGTCACAGGCTCTCCCTGAGCCAAGCATGACCAGCTGAGTTCGGTCCATTCCGCACTCTGTGCATCGTACTTGGACGGAGCATTCTTCTTGTGCGTACTACGCCGGAGTGTTGCTGGTGGTGCTTCAAGACTTAGTTGCTTCTGTTGCTCCTGCACTGCCAGTGATCCGCTTTTGAGAACGAGCCACCGGCCTAAGAGTTTGACTCAGAGGCCTCGGACGACTTAGACTCAGTGTCAGAGTCCATCGTTGTGTCAGCCTGTACAACCACTCTCCCTGCAGCACCATCCTTATTTGGGACCATCTGCCTGTTCTCAGGTGCCTGATCACTTGACTCGAGGAACACAACCCACTCCCCTGATTTGGGAGCAAGGACAGGATCCAGTGACTCTCCTTTNCTTAGTTGCTTCTGTTGCTCCTGCACTGCCAGTGATCCGCTTTTGAGAACGAGCCACCGGCCTAAGAGTTTGACTCAGAGGCCTCGGACGACTTAGACTCAGTGTCAGAGTCCATCGTTGTGTCAGCCTGTACAACCACTCTCCCTGCAGCACCATCCTTATTTGGGACCATCTGCCTGTTCTCAGGTGCCTGATCACTTGACTCGAGGAACACAACCCACTCCCCTGATTTGGGAGCAAGGATAGGATCCAGTGACTCTCCTTTACCGAGTGTCCTTTCTTCAAACTCGACATCTCAGCTCCTGATGAGCTTTCCAGCCGCTTGGTTACACAGCCTGTATATCTTGTGTGTGGTGTTGTATCTGACCATTATACAGTTACGAGTTCGTACATCCTGCTTGCTATTTCTTTCTCCTACTTGGATCTTTGTCCTGGCAGTACAGCCAAAGACCCTCAAGTGTGAGGCATCTGGCTTCTTCCCTGACCAAGCCTCCTGTGGCGTCCTGAGCTGTTTCTCTTGCTGTTTCTTAGCACGCCTTCCAAGCGCGGCTGCCGGAGTGAGATTCACAAGGTAGAAAGAGTTCTTGCAGCTTCAGCCTAGAAGCGAGGTGGGAGCATGCTTTGTGTCATGCCGAGGATAGTCTGGTTCATCCGCTCGGCAACGCCATAACTCTCAGGGATGTAAGGCGTGGTTGTCTGGTTGTTGAGGCCGTGTTGGTTCAACCAGCCCTTGCACGCCTCGTACTCACCACTGTTGTCCGTACGCAGTACCTTTACCTTCTTGCTTGTCTGCTGCTCTACCATCGCGAGAAACTCTTGCAGTTTCTCCTTGACTTTTCCCTTTGTCTTGAGGAAGTAGATCCACATTTTGTGACTGTGGTCATCGATGAAGGTCAAGAAATACTTGTTGCCTCCGTTCGAAGGAATTCGGAATGGTCCGCACACATCAGAGTGAATCAGGTCTAAGATTGCTACCGCACGTTGTCCATTACACTCAGAGGGCTTTCTCTTTACCTTGCCTTGGAGGTGTGGCTCACACAGGTTCTTGCACTTTCCCTCATCCTTGGCCTTGCATCCCTCCATCCCATGAACCACTTCGTGCTGCTGCATAGCTTGTAGTGTGCTGTCAGCCACATGGCCAAACCGCCTGAGCCACAGCTAGCATCTGTGTTGTTGGTGGAGTTGGCTACCATGGTGACAGCCTGAGGTGCTGCATCAGGCTTTGGAGACTTGGGTTCTTCAATCGCTGTATATCCCTCATTTGTACTCTCAAGGGGCTTGCTCTGCAGCACATATAGCCCATCAACTCTTGGGACCTGTATGACAAGACTCTCCTTGGGATATGAGATCTTCATGTCCTTGTTCTTGACAATCACGACCTCCTCCTCCGTGAAGATGACCGTCATGTCGTGGTACGTGATTTTGGACACTGACAAGAGGTTTGTCGCAAAAGACGGCATGTAGATGACGTTCTCCAGCTTCAAGTCTTTTTCAGCACCGTTCACATTGATGCTGATCAACTCATCTCCCTCGCCTTGTGCATGGACAAGGCTACCGTTGGCACACCTGAAGCGAAATTCAGTGTCCCGAATGGAGATGAACCTATCCTTCTCCCTTGAAGAGTGGTAGTTCTAGCCACAGACGAGCTCGTATGCTCCACGCTTGAGCAATGCCGCTCCCTTGGTTTTCGGCACGTTCTCAGCCATCATGTGTGTCAACTCCTTCTTATCCTTTCCTTTGTCCTCATATCTACCATCATGATCTCCGTCTTCCTTCTTGGGAGCCCTACGCTCCCGTGCCCAATGCCCACGCTTGCTACAGTTATGGCACTTCCCAGGATGGTTTGAACTCGTTCCACCGCCATCATTGCCTTTTCCTCCACCGCCATCGCTTCCGCTGCTGCTCTCACCAGATGAGGAATTGTTGCTACGACCACTGTACTATGCAGCATAGGCTAAAATGTTAGCTCACTACCGTTGCGATGCATGGCCTCGTTGCGTATGTACTCAGAAACTACCTCATACGTCAAATCCTCCTCCTTCCTACCGCCAAAGACAGTGATTATAGATTCCCAGCTTTCAGGTAGAGCCATGAGGAGGATCATGGCCTACATGTTGGTGTCGATTTTCTAGTTCATTTGGGTCACTAACTACAGTAGTCCTTCAAACTATAACAGGAAGTTCGGAATCGACTCTCCCTCGGCCACCCCCATCAAAATCAGCTTTTGAAGGATGAAGAGATGATTTGCAAGAGCCATATGCAAGCTTCTCATAAGCCTTTGATGCATGTACGATACCTTGGAGGTGGACATGTTGTGACTCATGCAGTGATGTCACAAGAATCGTAAGTATCATGTCATTTTTGACACTCCACACTTCATATCCAGGATCTCTTTTTGAAGGTTCAACCTCTTCTCTAAGGAACATCTTCAAGTAGCCACGCATCCTCATGACAATCTCAAATTACCATCTCCATAAGGGAAAACCAAACCCTGTGAACTTTGACATCCCACCATTGACCTGCTCGAGAGTGAGCGTTGTGGGAGTCGTCATACTGCTCCTCTGTTTCTCTGCTTTGTTGAAGCTGATGTAGGCTGATGTAGGCTGTTGTCTGCTACCGGTTTAGAAGGTGCAGAACTGTTGCTTATCCCTTAGCCGTTGATCATTTACAAATAGAGAAGAATGCACACTAGAAAATCCAGGGTCGTGCCTCCAAGGACAGAGCTTATCCCTGTTAGGACCCAAGGGTCATACCTCCAAGGGCAGAGCTTATCCTTGGCCCTTGTTCGTTAAGTGCCAGCACCCGCCATTGGAGCTGATGGAGCACATGGAGCAGATGGAGCTGATGGAGCTCATGTACGATGCAAGACAGAGAGGGCAAGAGAGTGTACAAAAGCGTGCCTTACAACTAGTCAGTGTAGGCCCATAACTCTTTGTCAAGCTGCCTGAGATGACGGTCTCGAAAATGAGTTCCGACACAATGGTTCCGTCGACCGCTCTTGGTATTGCAACCAAGAGGTGATATCATCCCCAGAGCCAATGTTCCTCACTGATCACTTCATAGGAATCACTTCCTTGCACTGTGTCCTTAGCACCTGGTTACTTCCGTGCGAGGAGCGAACTCCTGGGGCTTAGACCAACCTATGCTTCTTTAGTGTCTGCCTCTAGTGGACAACTCAGTGAGGAGTTTCAAAGGTAATAACTGTTTTCAATGACAGGCAACTAACACGTTCTTATAGTCTTAGAGCTAGCCTCTAGCCTAGTGGCACGCAGTGGCTCCTTGGATGAGCCCCTTTGGGGGCAATCTGGATTGCGTTCATCCCCCTTGCGTACATGGCACTCCCTGTGACCACCAAGTGGCACCAAACACCAAGAAGGACCTCGGAATGTTCTAAGATGCCTTTTAGAACTTTCTGTCCCCCTTCTAGTCACAAAGAAAATGAGTCACTAGGCTGGAATTTGACCCAGTGACCTCTCGCTCCAGAGACTAACTCTAGAATGTCTAAGCCACGAGGAGTTATCCTAGGTAGTGTTTGCTGGCTATACTATCCAATTCAGACCAAGGGGACTTGCTCAAAAGGAGTAGTGCATGCCTTGTTTATCTAGACCAGACTTATGAGACTTACTCCAAGGGATAGGTGCATGCCTAGTCCGTCCTGTGCCTGTCCAAATATCAGCGATGGACAAGGAGCATATCTGGTCAACACTTAGAATCACAAGTTGGATGAAGCGGTGTAGTGCATAGGATTCGAGTCGGCGAGTGTGACTACAGCATCTTTCACTAGTAGCATGGGTATGAGATCCTCATGATCATTATATATGTAGATGACATGCTCCTCCTTTCCAATAGTACATCTGTATTGAAAGAGTTCAAGGATGCCATATAGGAGCACTTCCGGATCTCTGATCTTAGGGAGGTGTCAAACTTCCTCGACATCCAGATCATTTGCGGCCGCAAATCACGCTCTCTATCGTTGCAGCAAAATCACTATGTCAAGGATGTCTTGCAATGGCTTGACATGGCAGGCGCTAAACCCATCGGCACGCCGCTGGAGACACGACAATACCTCGTGAGCTTCAGTGGAGAAGCGATTGTAGCTGATTGGCCGAAGTCCCACAGCGGCGTCGGGAGTCTCATGTACATGATGCTGGGAACGAGGCCGGAACTCGCACAGGCTATAAGCACTATGAGCCAGTACATGATTTGTCCCAAACCTAAGCACCAAAAGATTGTAAAGCAAATCTTCCGCTACTTTGCTAGACTTATCAACGTCAGCATTATGTACAAAAGCAACGACAACTGCATGATTGGCTACACGGATGCAGATTGGACTTCAAACCTTGAGGACCGCAAGTCCATCTCTAGACATGTGTTCCTCATGAATGCTGGAGCCATTAGCTGGTACAGCAAGCGGTAGATGATGGAGGCCACCTCAAGCACGGAAACTGAGTACGTCTCCCACATCTTTGGAGCCAAGGAAGTACCTTGGCTTCAGCGTTTCATGGCGCAGATGAGTCAGAGTGTAACAGTTCTTGTTCTTGTGCGCGTCGACAACCAGAGCACAATCGCACTCGCCAAGAAGTCCGAGGACAATGCTTGCACCAAATACATCAACATTGCCTAGTATTTCATCAGATACATGATATAAGAGAATGCTTTCGAGCTAGAGTTTATTCCAACAAGCAAGCAGGTCATGGATTTCTGCTCCAAGATGGTGACACGTGAGAAACAACAATTCTACATGAAGGCATGTAGACTAAGGCCACTCTAACTGTGGCAAAGTGGGAAATTATGACGAAAGGGGTCATCTGGCTCACTGTTATGTCCATAGGAGCAAGTTTGAGGAAACTGCTATGCGCCTACTCTGATCGTCGATCTGACTTCTTCATTGGAAAGATCTAGTAGCAAATTTTCTATGGTTTGAGTTTTTGGCCGATCGAACGTACAGATTAGGATATATGATTTTTTAAGTTTCTTTGATCATGGTATGTCGATGAGTGGGTGACAGCTACATCCCTTAGCCTTAGAAAGGAAAAAAACAAGAGTTTATGGCTCAAGACCTAATGGGAGAAATATCCAAAAAGGTCCTTGGTCTTAGAAATGCCTTGTCAAAGTGTACTAACTAGGATAAAAGTAGCTCTCCTTACTTTTTAGATTATATGAGATCCTTGTGTACTAGCCATGGATGCATGGGAATTCTCCATGGGATTGTGGATTATGTGACCACTAGGAGTGAGCCATGAGAGCATCCTCTAGCTTTCAAGGCCGTGTATGATTGCTCAACCTGAATCCTAGGCTGATTTCCTCTCTTGTGTGAGATTGTGGACTCTACTCTGTGAGCCTTAGCCTCTATGGTTTGGCCTCTGCCATGCCGAACCGCTGCAAGACGTTTTTGATGTAGCGAATCTACTGCAGCGAGAAAGCGTGATTTACGGTCACACGTGATCTGGATGCCGAGGAAGTATGATGCCTCTCCGAGATCAGACATCTGAAAGTACTCCTTCATGGCCTCTTTAAACTCTTGTAGTGCAGACATGCTGTTGGATAGGAGCATGTCATCCACATTGACAATGATCATGAGGATCTCATGCCCATACTGCCAGCGATAGACACTATAGTCACTCTCGCTGCGCTCGAATCCCATGCACTAGAATGTTGTATCCAACTTCTGGTTCCAAGTACGCGACGCTTGTTTGAGACCGTACAACGACTTTTAAAACTTATAAACCAGGTGCTCCTGGCCATTCATGACCAATCCTTCTGGCTGCTCCATATAGATCTCCTCCAAGTCACCATTCATGAATGGCGTCTTGACATCCATGTGGTGAACCTCGAAGTCCTCAGTTGCTACATAGGAGAGGAGCGTGTGCACAGAGGCAAACTTTGCAACAGGGGCAAAGGTTTCTGTGTAGTAACTGTCCTCTTACTACGAGTAGTCCTTGGCGACCGGCCTCGCCTTGTACTTTTCCAGGTTATCATCTGCTCCCCGCTTCTTCTTGAACACCCTCTTGTATGTAATCACCTTGCGTCTAGGTGGATGCTAAGTCAGGTCCCACGTGCCATTGTCGAGCTGCAACTGAATCTCTTCCTGCACAGCTTGTGTCCAATCAGATGCATTTGGTACAACCATGACCTCTTTGTATGATGTTGGCTCATTAGAATCTACTGCAGCTGCGATGTTCATCTGTTCCAGTTTCTGTAGCATCTAGAGCTGGCCAACTCACCAGGCTTGTAGCGCATCGTAAGAAGGCACCTTTGACCTGGTATCGGAGAGTTAGTGGGCCGTTCACGTAGTGCTGCTGGCATAATTGTTACTGCTGATAGTACTATACCTCCTTCCTCTGCTTCTAATGAGGCTACTCTATCTGGTGCATCAGACATGGGAGAGTAGAGTGGTTCTCCTACTATTACAGTAAAGGAAGGGTCAGGAGAGACGAGGTCAGGAAGAGTGTCTGCTCCCACTACTTTGTCAGCAGCTGGTCTAACTGCGTCTTTGCAGATGATATTGGTGCCAATGATGTTCCTTTTGTTGAAAATGACATCCTTGGATATGATGACGTGGCCTATAGTCCTCTCATAGAGGCGATAGGCCTTGCTTGCCACATCATAGCCAATGATCAATATCTACACGCTCTTTGCGTCCTACTCCTATCACTTCTCCTTCCGTATGTGCATGTGTGCTAAGCTGCCAAACGCACGAAGATGACCCATGCTCGGCTTCTTGTCGAACAACGCCTCGTACAGCGTCATAAACACCAGTGTCTTAGTTGGACTACGGTTCTTGATGTAGACTTTAGTGCTTATGGTTTTGGCCCAAAAGTCGTAGATTTGCCAAGCCACGTGCAGCATGGTTCGTACCGACTCCACGATGATACGGTTGGTACGTTCTGCTATAGCGTTTTGTTACGGCGAGTATAGCGTAGTATGCTACGCCTTGATGCCAACCTCTATGAGGTAGTCCTAGAAGTCCTTGCTCAGGTATCCTTCACCATGATCACTACGCAACGCCTTGATCTTATTGTTGATCTGGTTCTCCACCATTGCCTTGAATTCCTTGAACCTATCAAAGCACTGATCCTTGGAAGCAAGGACACAGCCGTGTAACGGCTTTAATCTTCAATGAATGTTAGGATGTACCTAGAGCCTCAAAAGCTCTAGGTCTGCATCGAGCCAAACAAGTTTTTATGATGAGCTCTAGCACCTGCTTCGCACGCTCCCCTGCTCCAGAGAATGCCTCGCGATAGTGTTTTCCCTCCAAACAGCCGATACATAACTATTGCTTAAAGTTGGAGATCATGGATAAGTCACGTACCATCTGCTTTGTTTGAAACTGCTGCAAAAAGCGCATGCCAATGTGGCCATAATGCGTATGGCACATTTCACCATCTCTCGCGTGCACTACTACAGCAAGACTCTACTCACACAGGACCTTGGTTGCCCCCAACAGGCAGTACATGTTGCCTTCCTTCACCGACCTGGCTAGCTCCTCTCCTATTTCCCTGTCGAGGATGTAGCCATAGTCGTCGTCAAAGACGACTCACACTCCTCTGTTGGTACGAGAGGATATTGAGAGGAGTTTGAATGCAGCATCAAGTACATACAGTACGCCATGGAACACTCCCACTTCAACACCATATGGAATCTGCAAGCACATCTCCACAATCCCAATCCCCTGAGCATACACCACATGATGATCACGTAAAGGAATCGGTCAAGGAGAATGGAGAGCAGTTGCGTAAACCACTCCTTGTGGTACGTCAGGCTCTTAATACACCCTGAGTCCTTGTACCATGCGAGATCGAACTTCTCCACCTGTGATATATCAGACTTTGCCATCAAGAGGCGGTCGCGCACCTCCTTTGCCATGTTCATGTTGCCAAAGTCTCATACTCAAGCCTGGCTCTGCTGCTACTATTGTTACTCCTGCTCACGTTGTTGTGACTACTGTTATTTCTGCTATGTAGACTATTGCTTTTACTGTAACTACTGCTCTTTCTGGTCCCTCTTGAGCTTGAAACACTCCCTTTTGTAGTGTCCCTCCTTCTTGCCTCTCTACTACCTAGTCTTCTGCTGCTGCTGCTGCTGGTTGCGTGAGCTCGTGGCCACAAAAGCTGCTTCACTGCTGCCACCACCATTACCCTTTGCTGCATTGTGATGTAATTCCATCTACACCAGGTGTGTACAGATGAAGTTGAGGTCGAGAGTTGGCTAGCACTCAAGTGTCTCTCACACGGTGTCCTAACTGGTTGGCAGTTTCCTCAACAAGGAGAAGCGCATCTCTTCCATAGGGTTGTCGGCCGCTCTCAGCTGCTTCGCCAACTCCCTTATCCTATCTGCATATACCTCCATCCCTTCCTTACCTTATATTTTCAGCACCATCATCTTCTCCAAAAGCATAAGGAATACAAGATCCTTGCTCTCATATTTGTTGCACAATGTGTCCCATTCTTCCTTTGTAGTAGTCTTGTCATGTACTGAAGATGCGAGTTGGAGATGGTGTTGACAAGCAACCTATACGCCTCCCTATCCTTCTTTTTCCACTCGTCATATGCTAATGGTGTAGCTGCAAATGAACCGGCTCCAGATATACCCTTGTACGGCATCACTTGACCCACAACTTGTGCTGCGGTGATGCCTCTTACTTGCGGATATGGAGCTGACTCCTCGCCGCTCACCACCTCCCAAAAGTTCCTCTCCTCCAAAAGGACGTGGTAGGGTTTTCTAAAACGTGAAGTTGGCACATCCCTCTGTCACTCCGCACTTGGCCACGGTCTAGAGTAAACAGTGCCGACAGACAAACCGCTGACCGCCCTTGGTATTTCAACCAAGGTAGATCACCCACGGAGTGGTGTTTCCATACTGAAAGGTTCACTTAGCTTGTCCCAACCGTGGCCGGAGAGTGTTCCAAACTCTCACCCAACTAGCAATGCTACACACCAAAGTGTGCACTTGCACTTATTCTTTACCCTCTTTCTTGGTGGCCAACAAGGGGTTAGTTTTCTCCCAAGTCTCAAGAGTAAGAGATGATATATCATCACATGCAAATGACAGGCCTTATATAGTCTCTGGTCAGTGCTCCCAGTGGCTCCTTGGACGGGCCTCCCCCCAAGGCCACCCTAGATAGTGTCATCAGCTTTGATGACATGGCACCCTCTGTGACCGCCAAGTGGCGCTTGATCCACCTTGGACCTTAGAGGCTTCTAGGAAGCTTCCTTGGCCCTTTTTAGTCACAACGAAAAGTTGGTCCTGGCGGGATTTGACCCCAGACCTCTCGCTTGCGAGTTGGTGCCTTCATCCACTAGGCTGTAGGAAGTTGTCCTAAAAACCATGCACCAGGTAGACTACCACGAGTAGACCAAGGGGACTTACTCCACAAGGATGAGCAGTGCATGCCTTGTCTCTCTCAGCCTCTCTTCGTGTCACTGGGGGACTTGTGCTACAAGCGCAGTGCATACCCAGTCTAAATCTTCCGCTGATTGGTCCAGGATCATACACAGAACATAACACCCTCCAGCCTCTCCAATGTCTGGACTGCTGTCACAACGGCTGATGTTGTCATTGTGAACCTTGGTGATGCTCAGTACCGCCCTTCGGTGGTGGCGCTACCAATGTTTCTGCTAGTGCTTTCCCTAGAAATCTGTCTGAGAAAAAATGGACTGTAGATTTTAGCATACTGAGAATTTGGAAAATCTGGAAAGTTCAGCTCGATAACTTTTAGATTACCCATAAAACAGGGACATCAATATGGGATTTTAAAAGATATGCCCTCTTGAAAACAGGTGCGCTTCTACTCCTACTTCAACTCTGATCAGTCAGGTTATAAACGACGTTTCTCCCAAATGAATGGATGGAATACAAATGTGTTTCAACCAAGGGAAAGCTTGGGAAAAACTATAAAATTTGCATGTGCCATTTTTTAAATTTGACACTGAAACGAGGGAGTTTTGGTCATTACAAGGCGACAGCCTTACTCATAGAGAAGAGTATAGCCCTGGCGAACCTTGTTTTCACCATAACTCTCAATCCGACCGTTGGATCTTTAGGATTGAGTGCTCGTTAATAAGCTTGTTTTGGGAACCTGAAGATTTTATGGTTCATCGTCAAATATGGTCAAGGTTTGCACCTAATCCGTGACTCTCAGAATGACGGCTTGTGTTGGTTGAAACTGGAACGTGGCTCTGAAACCAAATGTTGGATCTAGAGGAGAGAGGGAGCCTTGTAGAAGCGAGCATGTGGGAGTGAAAGGGTAT
The DNA here is from genome assembly GCA_023375785.1 of Penium margaritaceum. Taxonomy (NCBI): domain Eukaryota; kingdom Viridiplantae; phylum Streptophyta; class Zygnematophyceae; order Desmidiales; family Peniaceae; genus Penium; species Penium margaritaceum. Next base: position 38,485 of record SZWC01005823.1, on the reverse strand, counting down.
AAGCTGTGCTGAAGAATGGTTATTGAATCACTCAAAATGATGGAGTACATGTAGAGTTAGAGCTTGGACAAATCAGCCCCCTCACAAGCCACACCACTTAGCCATGGAGGCTAAGGCTCACACACTAGAGTCTACAATCTCACACAGGGGAGGAAATCAGCCTAGCAAATAGGCTGAGCAGTCAGACATAACCTAAAGAGCTAGAGAATGCTCTCATGGCTCACTCCTAGTGATCACATAATCCACAATCCCATGGAGAATCGCCATGTATCCATGGCTAGCACACAAGGATCTCGCCTCACTTAAAAGTTGAGGTACTTTTATCCTAGTTAATACACTTTGAGAAGGCAATCGTCAGACCAAGGACCTTTTTGGATATTTCTTCGATCACGTCTTGACCCTGGACCTCTTGCCTCTTTTTTTCTCAGGCTAAGGCATGGAGCCGTCACCCATGGTCACAGACATCGGCGGTCCATGACCCTAGAAACTTAAAAAATTCGTATCTCCCAATGAAACCATTCGATCGACTTGAGACTTGGACCATAGACGAATTGCTACTTGATCTTCTGAATGGTGGAGTCAGATATACGATTGGTTGAGGTATCTAGTAGTTTCGTGGAACTTGCTCCTGTGGACCTGAAACTGAAGCGGATGCCCTATGTCCAAGAAAGGCAATCCTAATATGAAGGACCTTTTTGGATATTTCTCCCATCAGGTCTTGACCTTACACCTCTTGCCATTCTCTTTTCTTAGGCTAAGGCATCGAGCCGTCATCCATGGTCACACACACATCGCTATTCCATGATCCTAGAAACTTTGAGAATTCATAACTCCTCATCCGACCGGTGCAGCGACGTAAAACTTGGAGGGTAGAAATTTTATCACCTGATTCTTTCAATGGTAAAATTGAATAAACGATCGGAGCAGGCATCTCGTAGTTTCCTGGAACTTGCTCCTATGGACATACCACAGTCATAGTGGAATGAGTCCACATGCCTTCATGCAGAACTACTCCTTCACATGGATCACTGGCTTGATACAGAAATCAGCAACTTACTTGCTGGTCGGAGTGAACTCTAGCTTGATAGCTCCTTCCTATACCATGTGCCTATTCAAGTACTAGGCATTCTCCATGTGCATCGTACAAGCATGGTGCTCGCGATTCTTGGCGAATGCAATTGCACTCTGGTTATTGACCTTCATGGGAACCGGAACTGTTACACTCTCACTCATCTTCACAATGAGATATTGAAGCCATACTACTTCCTTGACTCCAAAGCTGAAAGAGACATACTCAATTTCCGTGCTTGAGATGGCTATGACCACTTAGCGCTTGCTATACCAGCTAATGACCCCGGTATTCATGGAGAACACATGTGAAGAGATGGAGTTGTAGTCCTTTGGGTTTGAAGCCTAATCTGAGTATGTATAGGCGATAGTGGTATTGTTGCTATCACTATAAGTGATGTTGATGTTGATGGTTCCAGTAATATAGTAACAGATCCGTTTAACTGCCTTTTTGTACTCAAGTCTGGGGTTTGCCATGTACTGGCACACAGTGCTTATATCCTGTGCAAGGTAAAGCCTGGTTGCGAATCTCAGGTACATGACACTACAAACGGTACCTTGGTACTTTTGTTGCTCAGCTATATTTGCTTCTCTAATGAAGCTCATGAGGTACTGCCGTCTCTCTAACGTGCCGATGGGTTTTGTATTTGCTATGTTGAACCGCTGCAAGACGTCCTTGAAGTAGCGACTATACTATATTCAGACAGCATGATTTACAATCACGTGTGATCTGGATGCAGAGGAAGTATGACGTCTCCCGCAGATCAGATATCTAGAGGCATTCCTTCATGGCCTCCTTCAACTCCTGCAATGTAGAGATGCTGTTTGAAAGGAGGAATATGTCATCCATATAGACAATGAGGATGAGGATCTCATGTCCATGTTGCTAGTGATAGATGCTATAGTCATATTAGGTCGTACTGCAAATTCTACAGCTTACAAACCAGGTGTTCCTCGCCATCCATGAGGAATCTTTACGACTGCTCCATATAGATCTTCTCCTGCAAGTCACCATTCAAGAATATTGTCTTGATAATTTCGTGAACCTCGAAGTCCTCAACTGCTCCATAAGAAAGAAGTATGCACACAACAGATTATTTTACAACGGGTATAAAGGTTTTTGCGTAGTTGATCGCTATTGGGAAAGGAGCAATCTGGCTCTGTTTCATGTCCATAGGAGCAAGTTCCAAGAAACTACCAGATGCCTGCTTCGATCATGAATCCGATTTCACCATTAGAAATACCAGGTGGTAAATTGTTTGCGCTCCACGTTTCAGGCCGATCCAATAGTGGGATTGAGAGATATGAATTTCCCTTGGTTACGAGATCATGGACTGCCGGTGTCTGGGTGACCATGGACGATGGCTCCATGCCTTAGCGTGAGAAAAGAAAAAGGTAAGAGGACCAGGGTCAAGACCTGAAGAGAGAAATATCCAAAAAGGTCCTACATTCTTGGATTGCCTTGTCAGAGTGTGCTGACTAGGAAAAAGGTATCTCTCCTTACTTTTTAGGTGAGGTGAGATCCTTGTGTACTCGCCATGGACACATGGCGATTCTCCATAGAATTGTGGGTTATGTGACCACTAGGAGTGTGCCATGAGAGCATTTTCTAGCTCTTTAGGTCGTGTGTGAGTGGTCAGCCTGATTGCTAGGCTGATTTCCCCTCTTGTGTGAGTTTATGGACTCTAGTGAGTGATTCTTAGCCTTCATGGCTAAGTGGTGTTGCTTGTGAGAGGAATAGTTGTCCAAGCTCTAGCTCTATATGTACTCCATCATTTTGAGTGATTCAACAACTAGTCTTAAGCTCAACGGATGCTCTTTTAGTCCACATGCTCGCTGCTCCAAGACTCCCTATCTCCTCCAGTTCTAATATTTGGTATCAGAGCCAAGTTTTGCCAGTTTTTGCTTGTGCAAGCCGTCATTTTGAGAGTAACAGCTTAGTAACAAACATTGACCAACTTTGATGATCAACCACTGGATCTTCAAGTTCGCAGGACAAGCTTTTAAATGAGCCCAAAAGCATGAAGATTCAACGGTTGGATTGAGAGTAATGCTCAGAACGAGGCCGGCCAAGACTACACTATAATTTATAAGTAAGACTATCGCCTTGTGAAGACCATAACTCTCTTGTTTCTTTGTCAAATTTATAACGTGGTACATACAAATTGTATTATTTTTCCTCAGCTTTCCATTAATACAATAATATTTGTATTCCATTGATTCGTTTAGGAGTTACGCCATTTACAAGCTGGCTGGTGTGAGCTGGAATAGGAGCAACTTCATACCCTGTTTTCAAAAGGACATATCTCTTAAACTGCCCTATTGATGATCCTGTTTTATGTGTTGATCTGAATAGTTTTGAGCAGAATTGTCCAGTGCTGGACTCGGTTTTTCCAAGTCCCCAGTCTGCTGGCCTATATAGTTTATTTTCTTTCAGAAAGATTTCTGAGAGAAGTAGTAGCACAAGCAGAGTTAGCGCCGCCATCCAAGGGCAGTGATGAGCATCACCAAGGCTCAAAATGAGAGCAGCATGCATTCTGACAGCAGGTCAGCCTTTGTAGAGGCTGGAGGGACGTGCCAACTTCACGTTTTGGAAGATCCATACTGTTATGTTCTGTGTATGCCCTTCGTCCAATCAGCAGAAGATTTAGCAGTGTATATTAATACACTGCGCTTACAGAGCAAGTCCCCCAGCGATACAAAGAGAGGCTGAGAGACACAATGCATGTACTGCTCATCCTTGTGGAGTAATTCTACTCTTGGTAGTCTACCTGGTGCATGCTCCTTAGGACAACTTCCTACAGCCTAGTGGGTGAAGGTGCCGTCTCGTAAGCGAGAGGTTCCGGGTCGAATCCCGCCAAGACTAACATTTTCTTTGTAACTAAAAAGGGCCAAGGAAGCTTCCTAGAAGCCTCTAAGGTCCAAGGTGGATCAAGCGCCACTTGGCAGTCACAGAGGGTGCCATGTCATCAAAACTGGTGACACTGTCTAGGGCGGCCTTGGGGGAAGGCCCCTCCAAGGAGCCACTGGGAGCACTGACCAGAGACTATATAAGACCTGTAATTTGCATGTGATTATATATCATCTCTTACTCTTGAGACGGGAGAAAACTAGTCCCTTGCTGGCCACCAAGAAAGAGGGTAAAAAACAAGTGCAAGTGCAAGCTTTGGTGTGTAGCATTACCAGTTGGATGAGAGTTTGAAACACTCTCCGGCCACGGTTGGGACAAGCTAAGTGAACCTTTCAGTATGGAAATACCACTCCGTAGGTGATCTCTATCTTAGTTGAAATACCAAGAGCGGTCGGCGGTTTGCCTGTTGGCGCCGTTTACTCTAGGCCGTAGCCAAGTGCGGAGTGACAAAGAGTTATGAGCCCACACTGATCGGGAATCTTGGTTCTTTGTACGACCGCTCAGTTCACGTGGCAGGTATCTCCGCAGCAGACAAGAAACAACTGCTCCATCTGCTTCATCATCGGTCCACTTGGACCAAGGAACGCATTGTGAGAAACCGGACGCGGGTTGGACCCATGGTCCACTTTTTTGCTCTCCACGGATAAGGAACGAGGATACGCTCTGCCATTGTTGGTATGACCCTCGAGTCCTAAGTGGATTACGCTCTGTCCTTGTGGATACGATCCTGTGTTTGTGAGAGCATTTCCTCCACAATAGCTAGGAGAGCATCGGCTGGAGGGGTATGCAACGGACTACACCTTGAAAATCTGTAGCAGTCATCAGCCTCATCAGCCTACATCGGCCTCAACAAAGTATAACAGCAGAGACTAACTGAGCATTCTTTACCACACCACAATGATGTCGGGGGGTCAAGAGATCGTTCCAGTCACGTCACGTCCCGCCGAGTTGGGTGCGGCCAACGCCATCGCATGCTTCGATGGCAAAGCGTTCTGTACGTGGAAATGGAAGTTTGTGTTATGTTCTGTGTATGCCCCTGGTCCAATCAGTGGAAGATTTAGACTGGGTATGCACTACGCTTGTAGCGCAAGTCCCCCAGCGACACGAAGAGATGCTGAGAGAGACAAGGCATGCACTGCTCATCCTTGTGGAGTAAGTCCCCTTGGTCTAATCTTGGTAGTCTACCTGGTGCATGCTCCTTAGGACAACTTCCTACAGCCTAGTGGATGAAGGCGCTATCTCGCAAGCAAGAGGTCCGGGGTCGAATCCCGCCAGGACCAACTTTTCTTTGTGATGAAAAAGGGCCAAGGAAACTTCCTAGAAGCCTCTAAGG
>SZWC01005823.1:20133-33025 GCA_023375785.1 Penium margaritaceum | reverse complement strand
TTTCGGGGGTCATGGACCGTCGATGTCTGGGTGGGCATGGGTGATGGCTCCATGCCTTAGCCTGAGAAAAGAAAAAGGCAAGAGGTCCAGGGTCAAGACCTGATGGGAGAAATATCCAAAAAGGTCCTTGGTCTTAGGATTGCCTTGTCAGAGTGTGCTGACTAGGATAAAGGTACCTCTCCTTACTTTTTAGGTGAGGTGAGATCCTTGTGAGCTAGTCATGGACACATGGCGATTCTCCATGGGTTTGTGGGTTATGTGACCACTAGGAGTGTGCCATGAGAGAATTCTCTAGCTCTCTAGGTCGTGTGTGAGTGGTCAGCCTGATTGCTAGGCTGATTTCCTCCCTTGTGTGAGATTATGGATTCTAGTGTGTGAGCCTTAGCCTCCATGGCTAAGTGGTGTGGCTTGTGAGAGGGCTGACTTGCCCAAGCTCTAGCTCTATATGTAATCCATCATTTTGAGTGATTGAACAACCATTCTTCATCACAAGTGATGCCCTTTCAGTCCCACATGCTCGCTGCTCCAAGACTCCCTCTCTCCTCCAGATCCAACATTTGGTATCAGAGCCAAGTTCTGCCACTTTTAGCCAGCACAGGCCGTTGCTTTGAGAGTGACGGGTTGGGGTGAAACCTTCACCACATTTGACAATCGACCACTGGATCTTCAAGTTCCAAAGACAAGCTTTCCAACGAGCCCAAGACCGCGAAGATCCAACAGTTGGTTTGAGAGTTATGCTCAAAACGAGGTCGGCCAGGGCTACACTCTTCTCTATGAGTAAGACTGTCGCCTTGTGATGACCATAACTCTCTTGTTTCTTTGTCAAATTTAAAAAGTGGCACATGCGAATTGTATTATTTTTCCTAAGGTTTCCATTGGTGCAAACATATTTGCATTCCATTGATTCGTTTGGGAGAAACGCCGTTTACAAGCTGGCAAGCCTGAGTTGGAGTAGGAGCAGAAGCATACCCTGTTTTCAAGAGGGCATATGTTTTGAAATCCCCTGTTGATGACCCTGTTTTATGGGTCGATCTGAAAGGTTTTGAGCTGAATTTTCCAGTGATGGGCTTTGTTTTTTAAAATTCCCAGTCTGCTGGCATCTACAGTCCATTTTCTGTCAGACAGATTTCTGGCAGAAGCAGCAGCAGAAGCAGGGGTAGCGCCGCCATCCAAGGGCAGCGCTGAGCATCACCAAGGCTCAAAATGGCAGCAGCTGGCGTTGTGACAGCAGCCCAGCCTTTGCAGAGGCTGGAGGGACGCGCCAACTTCACGTTTTGGAAGATCCGTACCCGCCTCCTTTTGGAGGAGAGGGGCTTGTGGGAGGTGGTGAGCGGCGACGAGCCGGCTCCAGTTCCACAGGCAAAAGGCATCACCGCAGCGCAGGTAGTGGCAGGGAAGACGCCGCAAAAGGGTGCAGCTGATGCGGGTTCTTCTGCAGCTGTACCAGCGACGTATGAGGAGTGGAAGAAGAAGGACAGGCAGGCCTATAGGTTGCTTGTCAACACCATCTCCAACCCGCATCTTCAGTATGTGAGTAACAAGGCTACTGCAAAGGAGGGGTGGGACACATTGTGCAAGAAGTATGAGAGCAAGGATCCTGTATTCCTCATGCTTTTGGAGGAAAAGATGATGGCGCTGCAAATGCAGGGTGGTGAAGGGATGGAGGCGTACCTGGACAGGGCAAAGGAGCTGGCGAAGCAGCTGAGAGTCGCCGGCAACCCTGTGGAAGAGACGCGCTTCATCCTCCTCTTGCTGAGGGGACTCCCAACCAGCTACGACACGGTGCGAGAGACGCTGGAGTGCCAGCCAACTCTCGACCTAGACTTCATCTGCACACACCTGGTGCAGGTGGAACTGCGTCGCAATGCCGGAAAACGCAATGGCGGTAACAGCAGCAGTGAAGCAGCTTTCATGGCGATGGGCTCACTCAACCAGCAGCAGCAGCAGTCCGGGCAGCAGAGAGGCAAGAAGAAGGGAAAGTGCCATTATTGCCAGAAAGAGGGGCACTACAAGAAAGAGTGTTTCAAGTTCAAGAGGGACCAGAAGGAGCAGCACCAGCAGCAGCAAAAGCAGCAATCTCCACAACAACAGCAGCAGCAGTCACGGCAACGTCAGCAGCACCAGCAGCAGCAGCAGCAGAACCAGACCGGCATGCACCATTTTGGCAACATGAACGTGGCCAAGGAGGTGCGCGACCGCCTCTTCATGGCGAAGTCTGACATGTCGCAGAAGGAGAAGGCGGATCTGGCGTGGTACAAAGACTCTGGGTGTACCAAGAGTCTGACGCACCACAAGGAGTGGTTTACGCAGTTGCTCTACATCCCTCCCCGTCCTATCGCTTTGGGTGATGATCGGGTGGTGTATGCTGAAGGGATTGGGATTGTGGAGATGTGGTTGGAGACCCCGCGTGGCATTGAAGTGGGAGTGTTCCATGGCGTGCTGTACCTACCTAATGTTGCGTTCAATCTTCTCTCAGTGTCCTCTCTCACCAACACAAGACTGCGAGTCGTCTTTGACGATGACTATGGCTACATCCTCGACAAGGAAACAGGAGAGGAGTTGGCCAGGTCAGTGAAGGAAGGCGACATGTACCGCCTGCTGGGGGCAACCAAGATCCCACGTGAGCAGAGTCTTGCAGGAGTGGTGTAGGCAACAGATGACGAGATCTGGCATGCGCACTACGGCCACATCGGCATGCGCGCCTTGCAGCAGCTTCAAGCAAAGCAGATGGTGCGTGACTTGCCTACCATCTCTAACTTTGAGCAACAGTTGTACATCGGTTGTTTGGAGGGGAAGCAGCACCGGGAGGCGTTCTCTGGAGCAGGGGAGCGTGCGAACGACGTGTTGGAGCTGGTCCACACGGACTTGTGCGGACCGATGCAGACCTAGAGCTTTGGAGGCTCTAGGTATTTCCTGACCTTCATTGATGATTTCAGCCGTTACACTGCTGTGTACTTCCTTCCTTCCAAGGACCAGTGCTTTGACAGGTTCAAGGAGTTCAAGGCCATGGTGGAGAACCATACTGGCAAGAAGATCAAGGCGCTGCGCAGCGATCGCGGTGGAGAGTACCTGAGCAAGGAGTTCCAGGACTACCTCGCAGCACCTGGCATCAAGGCACAGCGTACTGCGTTGTACTCGCCGCAGCAGAATGGTGTAGCAGAACGCGCCAACCGCACCATCGTTGAGTCGGCGTGCTCCATGCTGCACGCGGCGCGGCTGACCTACGACTTCTGGGCCGAAGCCGTGAGCACTGCGGTCTACATCAAGAATCGCAGTCCCACCAAGGCGCTGGAGCAGATGACACCGTACGAGGCGTGGTTCGGCAAGAAGCCGAGCGTGGGTCATCTACGAGCATTTGGCAGTCTGGCGCACATGCACGTGCCCAAGGAAAAGCGGCAGAAATGGGACGCAAAGAGTGTGCAGATGCTGATGATTGGCTACAACGTGGCAAGCAAGGCCTATCGCCTCTATGAGAGGGATACAGGCCACGTCATCATCTCCAGGGATGTCTTCTTCAATGAGAGCAACGTCATCGGCACCAATATTGTCTGTGAAGAGGCAGCAGAACCAGCAGTTGACGAGACAGTGGGAGCAGAAATCCTTCCTGACCCACTCTCTCTCGATCCTTCCTCTATTGTGACAGTGGGAGAATCACTCTACTCTCCCATGTCTGATGCAGCAGATACAGCAACCTCACCAGAAGAAGTAGAGGAGGAAGATGTAGCACCAGCAGCAGCAGCAGTTGTGCCAGTAGCACCGTGCGAGCCGCCCGCTAACGCTCCAGCACCAGGTCGCAGGTACCCTCTTAGGGTGCGTTACAAGCCTGGTGAGCGCGGCCATTTCTGGATGCTGCAGAAACCAGAACAGATGAACGTCGCAGTTATAGCAGATTCAGATGAGCCAACGTCATACAAGGAGGCCATGACTACACCGAACGCAGCAGATTAGGCACAAGTCCTACAGCAAGAGATACAGTTGCAGCTGGACAACGGCACGTGGGAGCTGACTGAGCGTCCACCTGGACGCAAGGTGATCAAGTGCAAGTGGGTGTTCAAGAAGAAGCGGGGAGCAGATGGCAATCTGGAAAAGTACAAGGCGAGACTGGTCGCCAAGGGCTACTCGCAGCAGGAGGGCATCGACTACACGGAAACCTTTACCCCTGTTGCAAAATTTGCCTCTGTGCGTACGCTCCTCTCTTATGCAGCAGCTGAGGACCTTGAGGTTCACCACATGGATGTCAAGACGGCATTCTTGAATGGTGACTTGGAGGAGGAGATCTACATGGAGCAGCCGGAGGGGTTCGTCATGGATGGCCAGGAGCACCTGGTTTGCAAGCTACAGAAGTCGCTGTACGGCCTCAAGCAAGCGTCGCGTGCTTGGAACCAGAAGTTGGATGCGGCGCTACAGTGCATGGGGTTTGAGCGCAGAGAGTGTGACTACAGCGTGTATCGCTGGCAGCATTAGCATGAGATCCTCATCATCATTGTCTATGTGGATGACATGCTCCTCCTTTCCAACAGCATGTCTGCACTGCAGGAGTTCAAGGAGGCCATGCAGGAGCGCTTCCAGATGTCTGATCTCGGGGAGGCGTCATACTTCCTCGGTATCCAGATCACGCGTGACCGCAAATCACGCTCTCTCTCGTTGCAGCAGAGTCGCTACATCAAGGACGTCCTACAGCAGGTCGGCATGGCAGAGGCCAAACCCATCGGCACGCTGCTGGAGACGCGGCAGTACCTTGTGAGCTTCAATGGAGAAGCAAATGCAGCTGAGCGACAGAAGTACCAGAGCGCCGTCGGCAGTCTCATGTACCTGATGGTGGCAACCAGGCCGGACCTCGTACAGGCTGTGAGCACTGTGAGCCAGCACATGGCTAATCCCGGACCGGAGCACTAGAAGGCAGTGAAGTGGATTTTCCGCTACCTTGCTGGAACCATCAACATTGGCATCACCTACAACGGCAATGACAACAGCATCATCGGCTACACAGACGCAGATTGGGCTTCAAACCCCGAGGACCGCAAGTCCATCTCTGGACATGTGTTCCTCATGAATGGTGGAGCCATCAGCTGGTGCAGCAAGCGGCAGGTGGTCGTGGCCACCTCGAGTACAGAAGCTGAGTACGTATCTCTCAGCTTTGGAGCCAAGGAAGCAGTTTGGCTCCAACGTCTCATGGCAGAGATGAGTGGGAGTGCAGCAGTTCCAGTTCCTGTGCGCGTCGACAACCAGAGCACAATCGCACTCGCCAAGAATCCTGAGCACCATGCACGCACCAAGCACATTGACATCGCATATCACTTCATCAGGCACATGGTGTAGGAGGGTGCTATCAAGCTGGAGTTTACTCCAACGAGCAAGGAGGTTGCTGATTTCTGAACCAAGCCAGTGACCCGTGAGAAGCAGCAGTTCTGCATGAAGGCATGTGGACTCAGCCCACTCTGACTGCGGCAAAGTGGGAGATTGTTGGAAAGGGAGCCATCCGGCTCAATTTCAGGTCCACAGAAGCAAGTTCCAGGAAAGTACCAGATGCCTGCTCCGATCGCCAATCCGACTTCACCATTGGAAAGATCATGTGGCAAAATATCTACGGTCCATGTTTGAGGCTGATCCAACGGTCGGATTGGGAGATATGAATTTTCAAAGTTTCGGGGGTCATGGACCGCCGATGTCTGGGTGGCCATGGGCGATGGCTCCATGCCTTAGCCTGGGAAAAGAGAAAGGCAAGAGGTCCAGGGTCAAGACCTGATGGGAGAAATAGCCAAAAAGGTCCTTGGTCTTAGGATTGCCTTCTCAGAGTGTACTGACTAGGATAAAGGTACCTCTCCTTACTTTTTAGGTGAGGTGAGATCCTTGTGTGCTAGTCATGGACACATGGCGATTCTCCATGGGTTTGTGGGTTATGTGACCACTAGGAGTGTGCCATGAGAGCATTCTCTAGCTCTCTAGGTCGTGTGTGACTGGTCAGCCTGATTGTTAGGCTGATTTCCTCCCTTGTGTGAGATTGTGGACTCTAGTGTGTGAGCCTTAGCCTCCATGGCTAAGTGGTGTGGCTTGTGAGAGGGCTGACTTGCCCAAGCTCTAGCTCTATATGTACTCCATCATTTTGAGTGATTTAATAACCATTCTTCAGCACAAGTGATGTCCTTTCAGTCCCACATGCTCGCTGCTCCAAGGCTCCCTCTCTCCTCCAGATCCAACAACATTGACATCCGCTATCACTACACGCGCGACCTCGTCGCCAAGGGAGTGGTGGATGTGCAGTACATCGCGACCAAGCAGATGCTCGCGGACTTCCTGACGAAGCCACTGAACAGTGACCTGCACATGGCAGGGGCACGGGGCAGCGGGATGGTGAGCATAGCAGACGAGGGCTGAACGGGCGGCCTACTATACAGGTGGCTGACATCGCTGGGCCCATGGCCGCAGCAGGAATCTAGCGGCAGATGGACGTAGGTACAAGGGAGAGTTTGTTATGTTTTGTATATGCCCCTGGTCCAATCAGCGGAAGATTTAGACTGGGTATGCACTGCGCTTGTAGCGCAAGTTCTCCAGCGACACGAAGAGAGACTGAAAGAGACAAGGCATGCACTGCTCATCCTTGTGGAGTAAGTTCCCTTGGTCTACCCTGGGTAGTCTACCTGGTGCATGCTCCTTAGGACAACTTCCTATAGCCTAGTGGGTGAAAGCGCCGTCTCACAAGCGAGAGGTCCGGGGTCGAATCCCGTCAGGACCAAGTTTTCTTTGTGACTAAAAAGGGAAGCTTCCTAGAAACCTCTAAGGTCCGAGGTGGATCAAGCGCCACTTGGCGGTCACAGAGGGTGCCATGTCATCAAAGCTAATGACACTGTCTAGGATGGCCTTGGGGGGGAGGCCCCACCAAGCAGCCACTGGGAGCACTGACCAGAGACTATATAAGGCCTGTCATTTGCATGTGATTAAACCATCTCTTACTCTTGAGACTTGGGAGAAAACTAATCCCTTGTTGGCCACCAAGAAAGAGGGTAAAGAACAAGTGCAAGTGCACACTTTGGTGTATAGCATTGCCAGTTGGGTGAAGAGTTTGGAACACTATCCGGCCACGGTTGGGACAAGCTAAGTGAACCTTTCAGTGTGGAAACACCACTCTGTGGGTGATCTCTACCTTGGTTGAAATACCAAGGACGGTCGGCGGTTTGCCTGTCGGCGCCGTTTACTCTAGACCATGGCCAAGTGCAAAGTGACACGTACCCGCCTTCTTTTGGACAAGAGGGGCTTGTGGGATGTGGTGAGCGGCGACGAGCCGACTCCGGTTCCAAGGGCAAAAGGCATCACCGCAGCGCAAGTGATGGCGGGAAAGATGTCGCAAAAGGGTGCAGTTGATGCGTGTTCTTCTGCAGCTGAACCAGCGGCATATGAGGAGTGGAAGAAGGAAAGGCAGGCCGACAGGTTGCTTGTCAATACCATCTCCAACCTGCATCTTTAGTACGTGAATGACAAGACTACTACAAAGGAGAGATGGGACGTGTTGTGCAAGAAGTATGAGAGCAAGGATTCTGTATTCCTTATGCTTTTGGAGGAGAAGATGAGGGCACTGAAAATGCAGGATGGTGAGGGATGGAGGCATACCTGAACAGGGTAAAGGAGCTGGCAAAGTAGCTAACAGCGGCCGGTAATCCTGTGGAAAAGATGCATTTCATCCTCCTCTTGCTGAGGAGACTCGCAACTAGCTAAGACATGGTACGAGAGATACTAGAGTGCCAGTCCACTCTCAACCTTGACTTCATCTACACACACCTGGTACAGGTGGAATCTGTCGCAATGAAGCAAAGCGCAATGGCAGCAGCAGCAGTGAAGCAAATTTTATGGCTACAAGCTCATACAACCACCAGTAGCAGCAGTAGTCTGGGCAGTAGTGAGGCAAGAAGAAAGGCATATACCACTACTGCCAGAAAAAAGGACACTACAAAAAGGAGTGTTTCAAGCTCAAGAGGGACCAGAAGGAGTTGCAGTACCAGCAGCAAAAGTAGCAGTCTCAACAGCAGCATCAGCAATCAAATGAGCAGCAGTAGCAGCAAAACCAGACTCGTGTGCACCACTTTGACAATATGAATGTGACGAAGGAGGTGCGCGATCGTCTCTTCAAAGAGGTCCTCTTATCTCCTCTCATTTCTCCATCCTGAGTACCATCCTCAGCAGAGAAAACCTGTTGAGGTGCACTGGTGAGCGGATACCAGCAACTGCCTCATACTCTAAACAATGAGCAATATGACAGTTCAAGCCCTCGATTGAATACACATTCCCGAGCTTGATCTGTTGGGAATAAACATCCACGACTGGTATGGTATCATATAAGTCAAGAAAAGGTAGTCTTTTCTCTACACATCAATTCCCCCTCTTCGTAGGACTTTATGACAATCCCGTATGTTCTCCAAGGTCATACACAATGATCCTTTAAGAAATCAAAAGATGCCTTTGCCACACCAGCCATTCTGTCTACTATTGAATTATTGATGAGATAACATGTCATAGCTATATGATACACTCTTGTCGCAGCACGTTCGAACCCAAATCTTTGCAACAAGAGCGCCATATCGCTCCGTCAAATGGTCAATTCCTCGATTAGGGAATGAAACATAGACAATGATGCCCTATAAGCTCTCAGGTAGTCATATCTTGTCGGACTCAAGAAGCTTTCATAAATATGACTCCGACAATATCATCTCCATAGTAAAAACCCCTTAGATAATCCGAGCTCTCAATACAGGTTCAGGTCTTGCACCGAACCTCCTCAGCAATGGCTGGTTGGTCACCACCATTCCACGTGAGTCAAGCCGTCCCTATTAAGCGACCACGTTGTTACGTGTCAAGCCAGTGTAAAGAAGCTGTTAAAGCTTGTTTTTTGTCCTGTTCTGTTGTATATACGTAGGGTATTCAATCTCTCTTGGTTCAATCCAGAACATTTATGTGTCCAATCCTCTTCGACTTTCGTTCCACTTCTTTGCCATGGTACTGGCAAGCAGTCAAGTGCATAATGCGCTCTCTATAAAGAAAACGACACATGGGACTCCAATTGGAGGCCAAGAGGGATGTGACCCGTTGCGACTGGTGTGCTATACAGACGGTGACTGGGGAGGAAAAGTCGATCACAGAAGTCCACCTCAGGCTTTGTGTGCCTCTAGAACGGTGGGGTAGTGTCTTGGACAAACAGAAAGCAGGACTGTGTCTCCCTCTGTACTGCTCAGGCAGGGTACATCTCTCTGTCCGAAGTATGTAAGGAGATACAATGGCTACGCAGTTTGCTTGCCGAGATGAAAGTGCCACAAACTGAAGTAATAAAGGTATGCATCAACAACAAGAGTGCCATGAAATTGGCTTAGGTTCATGTCATCTCCTGGTAGACCAAGCACATTGACATCAGGTACCTCGAATACGTGGAGACCAAGAAGATGCTTCTAGATTGTATGACAAAGGTGTATGACAGCGAATTGCACTCTGCAGGTACTCGAGGCATCGGTATGGTCAATACAGCCGACGAAGATTGAGGCCAAGACTGTTGGAGAGAAAAGATATCTCATAGCTAATGGATAGAGGTGCAAGGGAGAGGTATAGGATGCACTATGCATGCACTCCTCTCTTGGAGTAAGTCCCTTAAGTCTGGTCCAGATAGACAAGGCATTAACTGCTCCTTTTGAGCAAGTCCCCTTGGTCTTAACTGGATAATATAGCTAGCAACACTATCTAGGACAACTCCTTGTGGCTTAGACGTTCCAAAGTCTCTGGAGCGAGAAGTCACTGGGTCAAATCCCAGCCTAGTGACTAATTTTGTTTGTGAGCAAAAAGGGGACAGGAAGGTTCTAAGAGACATTTTAGAACATTCCAAGGTCCATCCTGGTGGCTGGTGCTACTTGGCGGTCACAAGGAGTGCCATGTAGGTAGGAGGGATGATGCTGTTGATCTGATATGCTCCTTGTCCATCGCTGACATGTGGACAGGCACAGGACAAACTAGGCATGCACTGCTCCTTTGGAGTAAGTCTCCTAAGTCTGGTCCAGATAGACAAGGCATGCACTGCTCCTTTGGAGCAAGTCCCCTAAGTCTGGTCCAGATAGACAAGGTGTGCACTGCTCCTTTGGAGAAAGACCTCTTGGTCTAAACTGGAAAGTATAGCCAGCAAACACTACCTAGGACAACTCCTTGTGGCTTAGACGTTACAGAGTTAGTCTCTAGAGCGAGAGGTCACTGGGTCAAATCCTAGCCTAGTGATGAATTTTCTTTGTGACAAAAAGGGGGACAAGAAGGTTCTAAGAGACATCTTAGAACATTCCAAAGTCCTTCCTGCTGCCTGGCACCACTTGGCGGTTATAGGGAGCGCCATGTTGGCAAGGGGGATGACGCAAACCAGATTACCCCCAAAGTGGCTCCTCCAAGGAGCCACTGTGCGCATAGGCTAGAGGTTGGCTCAAGGACTATAAGAACTTGTCAGTTCCCTGTCATTGAGTACAGTTCTTACCTTTGAGACTCCTCACAGAGTTGTCCACCAGAGGCAGACACTAAAGAAGCATTGGTTAGCCTAAGCCCCAGGAGTTAGCTCCTCAAGCGAAAGTGACTAAGTGCTAAGGACACAATGCAAAGAAGTTATTCCTATGAACTGCTCAGTGTGGGTGATGTGACCTCTTGGTTATAATACCAACAGCGGTCGGCGGGAACCATTATATCGGAACTCGTTTTCTAAACCGTCACCTCAGGCAGGTTGACAGATGCAATTCAGGCCAAAGTGGTTCATCCAAGGAGCCACTACATACCTAGACTAGAGACTGGCTCTAGGACTATAAGAATCTGTCAATTGCCTGTCATTGACTACAATTCTTACCTTTGAGACTCCTCATAGGGCTGTCCACCAGAGGCAAATACTAAAGAAGCATTGGTTGGTCTAAGTCCCAAAAGTTAGCTCCTCGCGCAAAAGTGAGCAGGTGCTAAGGACACTGTGTAATGAAGTGATTCCTATGAACTACTCAGTGTAGAACCATGACTCTGAGGATAATATCTCCTCCTAGTTGCAATACTAGGAGTGGATGGCAAAAGTCATTGTATCGGCCTTGTTTTCTAGTCCGTTGCCTCAGGCCGATTCACAATGTTGCCCTCCTTCACCGACGTGGCCAACTACTTTCCAGTATCCTTGTTGAGGATAGAGCCATACTCATTATCAAAGAAGACGTGTAGTCTTATTTTGATGAGAGAGGAGACTAAGAGGAGGTTGAATGCAGCATCAGGTATATAGAATAAGCCATGGGACACTCCCAATTCAATATTATATAGGATCTCCAACCACATCTCCACAATTGCAATGTCCTCATCATATATCTCACAGTTATCATCCAAAGCAATAGGACAAGGAGGAATTGACAGCAGTTACGAGAACCACTCCTTGTTGTGTATCAGAATTTTAGTGCACGCTAAGTCCTTATACCATGCCGTGTTCGCCTTCTCAACCTGCAACATGTCGGACTTTGCCATGAAGAGGCAAACGCATACCTCTTTGGCCACATTCATGTTGTCAAAGTGGCGTACTCTAGCCTAGTTCTACTGCTATTACTACTCACGATACGGTTACTAGTCCTACTACTGTTCTCGAGACTGTTTTTTTGTTAGGCTGCTGCTACTCCTTCTGGTCTCTCTTAAACTTGAAATACTCTTTCTTGTAGCGTTTCTTCTTGTCTTCCTACTGCCTAGAGTGCTACTACTCCTGCCACTGGTAATATAAGCTTGGGCCACAATGCTGCTTCACTACTGCCGCCGTAATTTTGCTTTCCTGCATTGTCATGCAATGCTTCCTGCACCAAGTATGTATAAATGAAGTCAAGGTCAAAACAGGCTCGTACTCCTCAGTCTCTCTTACCATGTTGTAGTTGGTCAAAAGTCTCGTTAGGTAGAGGAGGATGAAGGGTATCTCTTCATAGGATCATCAATAGTTACAAGAAAGGAGCTTTCGACAGAGCACTTTGTAAGCTCTTCAAAGATGGGGTTGCCTGGAGTGCTCTGGTTATCTTCTTCTTTGGCAATAACCGGTTTTTTGGTAGTGAAGGGTCATGTTCTTTTTCATCTTCTTCAATAAGAGGATCAGGCATTAGCAGATTTTGTTGCAAAATGATGTGTGAAGAAGAAAGATCTGAGTATGTTGATGCTCATCCAGTAAAGACCATAAGCAAAGTAGAGAAATTATAGAAAAGGTCTGAAATGATGACGGTAATAGGATGTGCACTCATGGCAAACATGGCTTGGTTGGGATATCGTTGTTGTTCATTATATAATTGTTATCCTTGTCCCATGGGGAGATCTACCTGCACATGTCCTTTGCGATGGGAGCGCCAACATTCTCGTTCATCTGGATGAACGTAGGATCTTCATATCCTTGTCATGGCCCGTCCTTGTGGTTATTGGTAAGATTGCATTATGAGTTGGCCATGAATGTCATTTCTATCATAGTAAAACTTCTCTATATGATGTCGGCCTGCTCTACCTTGAGATTTGGTCAAAAGGCCTATGTCGGTATCATTTGCCATTTTGTATTCATCCTAAAACTGCATGAAGTCTTGAATCGCATACTCTAGAGAAAGTGACATTGATAAAGCTACCGGTGTAACTACTGATACTGCTGGCATTGCTGCTACTCGAATAACTGGGATAGTTGTAGGGAGAACAATACCAATAGCGTCAATAGCCAAATAAAAATTACCAATGGTAGTATCCATTACTGTGAGCTTGTCGGTATTATTAATGTGAGTCTTGTTAACATCTTATAATCATTCAATGGTGTCAATGAATCTAGGAGGAAGTCCACAAAAAATTATCTTAATCAAGACTTGATCACAAACCAAATCTCCCAAGGCAGTAATGCAGCTTGAAAGATCTTTGA
>SZWC01005822.1:139124-149645 GCA_023375785.1 Penium margaritaceum | reverse complement strand
GGTTTCCGTGACCTGGCTTTGGTTTCATTGACCCGGCTTTGTTTTCTGTGACCCGGCTTTGGTTTCTGTGACCCGACTTTTGTTTCTGTGACCCCGCTTTTATTTCTGTGACCCGGCTTTGGTTTCTTTGACCCGGCTTTGGTTTCTGTGACCCGGCTTTGGTTTCCGTGACCCGGCTTTGGTTTTCGTGGCCTGGGTTTAGTTTCTGTTACCCGGCTTTGGTTTCTTTGACCCGGGTTTGGTTTCTGTGACCCGGGTTCGGTTTCTGTGACCCGGCTTTGGTTTCTGTGACCTGGCTTTGGTTTGTGTGACCCGTCTTTGGTTTATGTGACCCAGCTTTGGTTTCTCTGACCCATCTTTGGTTTCTGTGACCCGGCTTTGGTTTCTCTGACACGGCTTTCGTTTTTATGACCTGGCTTTGGTTTCTGTGACCCAACTTTGGTTCCGGCTTTGGTTTCTTTGTCCCGGCTTTGGTTTCTTTTACCTGGCTTTGGATTCTGTGACCCGGCTTCGGTTTCTGTGACCCGCCTTTGGTTTCTGTGGCCCGGCTTTGGTTTCTTTGACCCGGCTTTGGTTTCAGTGACCCGGGTTTGGTTTATGTGACCCGGCTTTTGGTTTCTGTGACCCGGCATTGGTTTCTGTGACCCGACTTTGGTTTCTGTGACCTGTTGTTGGTTTCTGTGACCCGGCTTTGGTTTGTGTGACCCGGCTTTGGTTTCTGTGACCCAGCTTTGGTTTTTGTGACCCGGCTTTGGATTCTGTGACCCGGCTTTGGTTTGTGTGACCCGGCTTTGGTTTCTGTGACCCAGCTTTGGTTTTTGTGACCCGGCTTTGGATTCTGTGACCCGGCTTTGGTTTGTGTGACCCGGCTTTGGTTTCTGTGACCCAGCTTTGGTTTTTGTGACCCGGCTTTGGATTCTGTGACCCGGCTTTGGTTTGTGTGACCCGGCTTTGGTTTCTGTGACCCAGCTTTGGTTTTTGTGACCCGGCTTTGGATTCTGTGACCCGGCTTTGGTTTGTGTGACCCGGCTTTGGTTTCTGTGACCCAGCTTTGGTTTTTGTGACCCGGCTTTGGATTCTGTGACCCGGCTTTGGTTTGTGTGACCCGGCTTTGGTTTCTGTGACCCAGCTTTGGTTTTTGTGACCCGGCTTTGGATTCTGTGACCCGGCTTTGGTTTGTGTGACCCGGCTTTGGTTTCTGTGACCCAGCTTTGGTTTTTGTGACCCGGCTTTGGATTCTGTGACCCGGCTTTGGTTTGTGTGACCCGGCTTTGGTTTCTGTGACCCAGCTTTGGTTTTTGTGACCCGGCTTTGGATTCTGTGACCCGGCTTTGGTTTGTGTGACCCGGCTTTGGTTTCTGTGACCCAGCTTTGGTTTTTGTGACCCGGCTTTGGATTCTGTGACCCGGCTTTGGTTTGTGTGACCCGGCTTTGGTTTCTGTGACCCAGCTTTGGTTTTTGTGACCCGGCTTTGGATTCTGTGACCCGGCTTTGGTTTGTGTGACCCGGCTTTGGTTTCTGTGACCCAGCTTTGGTTTTTGTGACCCGGCTTTGGATTCTGTGACCCGGCTTTGGTTTGTGTGACCCGGCTTTGGTTTCTGTGACCCAGCTTTGGTTTTTGTGACCCGGCTTTGGATTCTGTGACCCGGCTTTGGTTTGTGTGACCCGGCTTTGGTTTCTGTGACCCAGCTTTGGTTTTTGTGACCCGGCTTTGGATTCTGTGACCCGGCTTTGGTTTGTGTGACCCGGCTTTGGTTTCTGTGACCCAGCTTTGGTTTTTGTGACCCGGCTTTGGATTCTGTGACCCGGCTTTGGTTTGTGTGACCCGGCTTTGGTTTCTGTGACCCAGCTTTGGTTTTTGTGACCCGGCTTTGGATTCTGTGACCCGGCTTTGGTTTGTGTGACCCGGCTTTGGTTTCTGTGACCCAGCTTTGGTTTTTGTGACCCGGCTTTGGATTCTGTGACCCGGCTTTGGTTTGTGTGACCCGGCTTTGGTTTCTGTGACCCAGCTTTGGTTTTTGTGACCCGGCTTTGGATTCTGTGACCCGGCTTTGGTTTGTGTGACCCGGCTTTGGTTTCTGTGACCCAGCTTTGGTTTTTGTGACCCGGCTTTGGATTCTGTGACCCGGCTTTGGTTTGTGTGACCCGGCTTTGGTTTCTGTGACCCAGCTTTGGTTTTTGTGACCCGGCTTTGGATTCTGTGACCCGGCTTTGGTTTGTGTGACCCGGCTTTGGTTTCTGTGACCCAGCTTTGGTTTTTGTGACCCGGCTTTGGATTCTGTGACCCGGCTTTGGTTTGTGTGACCCGGCTTTGGTTTCTGTGACCCAGCTTTGGTTTTTGTGACCCGGCTTTGGATTCTGTGACCCGGCTTTGGTTTGTGTGACCCGGCTTTGGTTTCTGTGACCCAGCTTTGGTTTTTGTGACCCGGCTTTGGATTCTGTGACCCGGCTTTGGTTTGTGTGACCCGGCTTTGGTTTCTGTGACCCAGCTTTGGTTTTTGTGACCCGGCTTTGGATTCTGTGACCCGGCTTTGGTTTGTGTGACCCGGCTTTGGTTTCTGTGACCCAGCTTTGGTTTTTGTGACCCGGCTTTGGATTCTGTGACCCGGCTTTGGTTTGTGTGACCCGGCTTTGGTTTCTGTGACCCAGCTTTGGTTTTTGTGACCCGGCTTTGGATTCTGTGACCCGGCTTTGGTTTGTGTGACCCGGCTTTGGTTTCTGTGACCCAGCTTTGGTTTTTGTGACCCGGCTTTGGATTCTGTGACCCGGCTTTGGTTTGTGTGACCCGGCTTTGGTTTCTGTGACCCAGCTTTGGTTTTTGTGACCCGGCTTTGGATTCTGTGACCCGGCTTTGGTTTGTGTGACCCGGCTTTGGTTTCTGTGACCCAGCTTTGGTTTTTGTGACCCGGCTTTGGATTCTGTGACCCGGCTTTGGTTTGTGTGACCCGGCTTTGGTTTCTGTGACCCAGCTTTGGTTTTTGTGACCCGGCTTTGGATTCTGTGACCCGGCTTTGGTTTGTGTGACCCGGCTTTGGTTTCTGTGACCCAGCTTTGGTTTTTGTGACCCGGCTTTGGATTCTGTGACCCGGCTTTGGTTTGTGTGACCCGGCTTTGGTTTCTGTGACCCAGCTTTGGTTTTTGTGACCCGGCTTTGGATTCTGTGACCCGGCTTTGGTTTGTGTGACCCGGCTTTGGTTTCTGTGACCCAGCTTTGGTTTTTGTGACCCGGCTTTGGATTCTGTGACCCGGCTTTGGTTTGTGTGACCCGGCTTTGGTTTCTGTGACCCAGCTTTGGTTTTTGTGACCCGGCTTTGGATTCTGTGACCCGGCTTTGGTTTGTGTGACCCGGCTTTGGTTTCTGTGACCCAGCTTTGGTTTTTGTGACCCGGCTTTGGATTCTGTGACCCGGCTTTGGTTTGTGTGACCCGGCTTTGGTTTCTGTGACCCAGCTTTGGTTTTTGTGACCCGGCTTTGGATTCTGTGACCCGGCTTTGGTTTGTGTGACCCGGCTTTGGTTTCTGTGACCCAGCTTTGGTTTTTGTGACCCGGCTTTGGATTCTGTGACCCGGCTTTGGTTTGTGTGACCCGGCTTTGGTTTCTGTGACCCAGCTTTGGTTTTTGTGACCCGGCTTTGGATTCTGTGACCCGGCTTTGGTTTGTGTGACCCGGCTTTGGTTTCTGTGACCCAGCTTTGGTTTTTGTGACCCGGCTTTGGATTCTGTGACCCGGCTTTGGTTTGTGTGACCCGGCTTTGGTTTCTGTGACCCAGCTTTGGTTTTTGTGACCCGGCTTTGGATTCTGTGACCCGGCTTTGGTTTGTGTGACCCGGCTTTGGTTTCTGTGACCCAGCTTTGGTTTTTGTGACCCGGCTTTGGATTCTGTGACCCGGCTTTGGTTTGTGTGACCCGGCTTTGGTTTCTGTGACCCAGCTTTGGTTTTTGTGACCCGGCTTTGGATTCTGTGACCCGGCTTTGGTTTGTGTGACCCGGCTTTGGTTTCTGTGACCCAGCTTTGGTTTCTCTGACCCGGCTTTGGTTTCTGTGACCCGCCTTTGGTTTCTGTGACCCGGCTTTGGTTTTCGTGACCTGGCTTTGGTTTCCGTGGCCCGACTTTGGTTTCTTTGACCCAGCTTTGGTTTCCCTGACCCGGGTTTGGCTTCTGTATCCCGGCTTTTGGTCTCTGTGACCCGGCTTTGGTTTCTGTGCCCTGCCTTTGGTTTCTGCGACCCAGCTTTGGTTTTTGTGACCCGTCATTGGTTTCTGTGACCCGGCTTTGGTTTCTGTGACCTGGCTTTGGTTTCCGTGACCTGGCTTTGGTTTGTGTGACCCGGCTGTGGCTTCTGTGACCCGGCTTTTGTTTCTTTGACCCGGCTTTGGTGTCTGTGACCGACGTTGGTTTCTGTGACCCGGCTTTGGTTTCTGTGACCCGGCTTTGGTTTCTGTGACCCGGCTTTGGTTTTTGTGACCCGGCTTTTGTTTCTGGGACCTGGCTTTGGTTTCTGTGACCCGGCTTTGGTTTCTATGACCCGGGATTGGTTTCTGTGACCCGGGTTCGGTTTCTGTGACCCGGCTTTGGTTTCTATGACCCGGGATTGGTTTCTGTGACCCGGGTTCGGTTTCTGTGACCCGGCTTTGGTTTTCGTGACCTGGCTTTGGTTTCCGTGGCCCGACTTTGGTTTCTTTGACCCAGCTTTGGTTTCCCTGACCCGGGTTTGGCTTCTGTATCCCGCCTTTTGGTCTCTGTGACCCGGCTTTGGTTTCTGTTTCCAGGCTTTGGTTTTCGTGACCCGGCTTTGGTTTCCGTGCCCCGGCTTTCGTTTCTGTGACCCGGCTTTGGTTTCTATGACCCGGGATTGGTTTCTGTGACCCGGGTTCGGTTTCTGTGACCCGGCTTTGGTTTTCGTGACCTGGCTTTGGTTTCCGTGGCCCGACTTTGGTTTCTTTGACCCAGCTTTGGTTTCCCTGACCCGGGTTTGGCTTCTGTATCCCGCCTTTTGGTCTCTGTGACCCGGCTTTGGTTTCTGTTTCCAGGCTTTGGTTTTCGTGACCCGGCTTTGGTTTCCGTGCCCCGGCTTTCGTTTCTGTGACCCGGCTTTGGTTTCTATGACCCGGGATTGGTTTCTGTGACCCGGGTTCGGTTTCTGTGACCCGGCTTTGGTTTTCGTGACCTGGCTTTGGTTTCCGTGGCCCGACTTTGGTTTCTTTGACCCAGCTTTGGTTTCCCTGACCCGGGTTTGGCTTCTGTATCCCGCCTTTTGGTCTCTGTGACCCGGCTTTGGTTTCTGTTTCCAGGCTTTGGTTTTCGTGACCCGGCTTTGGTTTCCGTGCCCCGGCTTTCGTTTCTGTGACCCGGCTTTGGTTTCTATGACCCGGGATTGGTTTCTGTGACCCGGGTTCGGTTTCTGTGACCCGGCTTTGGTTTTCGTGACCTGGCTTTGGTTTCCGTGGCCCGACTTTGGTTTCTTTGACCCAGCTTTGGTTTCCCTGACCCGGGTTTGGCTTCTGTATCCCGCCTTTTGGTCTCTGTGACCCGGCTTTGGTTTCTGTTTCCAGGCTTTGGTTTTCGTGACCCGGCTTTGGTTTCCGTGCCCCGGCTTTCGTTTCTGTGACCCGGCTTTGGTTTCTATGACCCGGGATTGGTTTCTGTGACCCGGGTTCGGTTTCTGTGACCCGGCTTTGGTTTTCGTGACCTGGCTTTGGTTTCCGTGGCCCGACTTTGGTTTCTTTGACCCAGCTTTGGTTTCCCTGACCCGGGTTTGGCTTCTGTATCCCGCCTTTTGGTCTCTGTGACCCGGCTTTGGTTTCTGTTTCCAGGCTTTGGTTTTCGTGACCCGGCTTTGGTTTCCGTGCCCCGGCTTTCGTTTCTGTGACCCGGCTTTGGTTTCTATGACCCGGGATTGGTTTCTGTGACCCGGGTTCGGTTTCTGTGACCCGGCTTTGGTTTTCGTGACCTGGCTTTGGTTTCCGTGGCCCGACTTTGGTTTCTTTGACCCAGCTTTGGTTTCCCTGACCCGGGTTTGGCTTCTGTATCCCGCCTTTTGGTCTCTGTGACCCGGCTTTGGTTTCTGTTTCCAGGCTTTGGTTTTCGTGACCCGGCTTTGGTTTCCGTGCCCCGGCTTTCGTTTCTGTGACCCGGCTTTGGTTTCTATGACCCGGGATTGGTTTCTGTGACCCGGGTTCGGTTTCTGTGACCCGGCTTTGGTTTTCGTGACCTGGCTTTGGTTTCCGTGGCCCGACTTTGGTTTCTTTGACCCAGCTTTGGTTTCCCTGACCCGGGTTTGGCTTCTGTATCCCGCCTTTTGGTCTCTGTGACCCGGCTTTGGTTTCTGTTTCCAGGCTTTGGTTTTCGTGACCCGGCTTTGGTTTCCGTGCCCCGGCTTTCGTTTCTGTGACCCGGCTTTGGTTTCTATGACCCGGGATTGGTTTCTGTGACCCGGGTTCGGTTTCTGTGACCCGGCTTTGGTTTTCGTGACCTGGCTTTGGTTTCCGTGGCCCGACTTTGGTTTCTTTGACCCAGCTTTGGTTTCCCTGACCCGGGTTTGGCTTCTGTATCCCGCCTTTTGGTCTCTGTGACCCGGCTTTGGTTTCTGTTTCCAGGCTTTGGTTTTCGTGACCCGGCTTTGGTTTCCGTGCCCCGGCTTTCGTTTCTGTGACCCGGCTTTGGTTTCTATGACCCGGGATTGGTTTCTGTGACCCGGGTTCGGTTTCTGTGACCCGGCTTTGGTTTTCGTGACCTGGCTTTGGTTTCCGTGGCCCGACTTTGGTTTCTTTGACCCAGCTTTGGTTTCCCTGACCCGGGTTTGGCTTCTGTATCCCGCCTTTTGGTCTCTGTGACCCGGCTTTGGTTTCTGTTTCCAGGCTTTGGTTTTCGTGACCCGGCTTTGGTTTCCGTGCCCCGGCTTTCGTTTCTGTGACCCGGCTTTGGTTTCTATGACCCGGGATTGGTTTCTGTGACCCGGGTTCGGTTTCTGTGACCCGGCTTTGGTTTTCGTGACCTGGCTTTGGTTTCCGTGGCCCGACTTTGGTTTCTTTGACCCAGCTTTGGTTTCCCTGACCCGGGTTTGGCTTCTGTATCCCGCCTTTTGGTCTCTGTGACCCGGCTTTGGTTTCTGTTTCCAGGCTTTGGTTTTCGTGACCCGGCTTTGGTTTCCGTGCCCCGGCTTTCGTTTCTGTGACCCGGCTTTGGTTTCTATGACCCGGGATTGGTTTCTGTGACCCGGGTTCGGTTTCTGTGACCCGGCTTTGGTTTTCGTGACCTGGCTTTGGTTTCCGTGGCCCGACTTTGGTTTCTTTGACCCAGCTTTGGTTTCCCTGACCCGGGTTTGGCTTCTGTATCCCGCCTTTTGGTCTCTGTGACCCGGCTTTGGTTTCTGTTTCCAGGCTTTGGTTTTCGTGACCCGGCTTTGGTTTCCGTGCCCCGGCTTTGGTTTCTGTGGCCCGGCTTTGGTTTCTGTGACCCGGCTTCGGCATTTGTGACCCGAGGTTGGTCTCTTTGACCCGGGTCTGGTTTCTGTGACCCAGCTTTGGTTTCTTTGACCCGGCTTTGGTTTATGTGACCCGGCTTTGGATTCTGTGACCCGGCTTTGGTTTCTGTGACCCAGCTTTGGTTCCGTGACCCGGCTTTGGTTTCCGTGATCCGGCTTTGGTTTCCTTGAACCGGCTTTGGTTTCTGTGACCCGGCTTTGGTTTCTGTGACCCGGCTTTGGTTTCAGTAGCCCGGCTTATAGTGGCAAAGTGTGATGCTCTAGTGCCAAAGTGTGAGCTCTAGTACCAAAGTGTGACGCTCTGGTGCCAATGTGTGACGCTCTAGTACCAAAATGTGACAATCTAGTGCCAAAGTTTGAAACTCTAGTGCCAATGTGGTATGCTAAAGTGCCAAAGTGTGACACTCTAGTGCCAAAGTGTGACGCTCTAGTACCAAGGAGTGACGCTCTAGTGCCAAAGTGTGAAGCTCTAGTGCCAAAGTGCGACACTCTAGTGCCAAAGTGTGACGCTCTAGTGTCAAAGCGTGACAATCTAGTGCCAAAGTGTGGAACTCCACAGCCAAAGTGTGACGCTCTAGTGCCAAGGTGTGAAGCTCTAGTGCCAAAGTGTGATGCTCTAGTGCCAAAGTGTGATGCTCTAGTGCGAAAGTGTGACGCTCGAGTGCCAAAGTGCGAAACTCTTGTGCCAAAGTATGACGCTCTAGTGCCAACGTTTGGAGCTCTAGTTCCAAAGTGTTACGCTCTAGTGCCAAAGTGTGACGCTGTAGTGCCAAAGTGTGATGCTAAAGTGCCAAAGTCTGGAGCTCTAATGCCAAAGTGTGATTCTCTAGTGCCAAAGTGTGATGCTATAGTGCCAAAGTGTGACACTAGTGCCAAAGTGTGTCGCTCTAGTGCCAAAGTGTGACCCTCTAGTGCCAAAGTTCGAAACTCTAGTGCCCAAGTGTGATGTTCTAGTACGAAAGTGTGACACTCTATTGCCAAAGTGTGACTCTCCTGTGCCAAAGTGTGACGCTCTAGTGCCAAAGTGTGAAGTTCTAGTGCCTTAGTGTGACGCTATAGTGCCCAAGTGCGAAGGTCTAGTGCCACAATGTGGTGCTGTAGTGCCAAAGTGTGAAGCGCTAGTGCCAAAGTGTGACGCTCTAGTGCCAGAGTGTGACGCTCTAGTGCCAAAGTGTGATGCTCTAGTGCCAAAGTGTGACGCTCTCGTGCCAAAGTTTGACGCTCAAGTGCCCAAGTGTGACGCTCTAGTGCCAAGGTGTGAGGCTTTAGTGCCAAAGTTTGAAACTCTAGTGCCAAAGTGTGATTCTCTAGTGCCAAAGTGTGATGCTCTAGTGCCAAAGAGTGTGACGCTGTAGTGCCAAAGTCTGAAGCTCTAGTGCCAAATTTTGAAGCTCTAGTGCCAAAGTGTGACGCCCTAGTGCCAAAGTGTTACACTCTAGTGCCAAAGTGTGACGCTCTTGTGCCAAAGTGTGAATCTCTAGTACCAAAGTGTGACGCTCTAGTACCAAAGTGTGACGCTCTTGTGCCAAAGTGTGACGCTCTAGTGCCCACGTGTGATGCTCTAGTGTCAAAGTGTGACGCTCTAGTGCCAAAGTGTGGAACTCTACTGCCAAAGTGTGACGCTCTAGTGCCAAGGTGTGAAGCTCTAGTGCCAAAGTGTGATGCTCTAGTACCAAAGTGTGATGCTCTAGTGCCAAAGTGTGACGCTCGAGTGCCAAACTGTGAAGCTCTTGTGCCAAAGTGTGACGCTCTAGTGCCAACGTTTGGATCTCTAGCTCCAAAGTGTTACGCTCTAGTGCCAAAGTGTGACGCTGTAGTGCCAAAGTGTGACACTATAGTGCCAAAGTGTGGAGCTCTAGTGCCAAAGTGTGATTCTCTAGTGCCAAAGTGTGATGCTCTAGTGCCAAA
This sequence comes from Penium margaritaceum, assembly GCA_023375785.1. Classification (NCBI taxonomy): domain Eukaryota; kingdom Viridiplantae; phylum Streptophyta; class Zygnematophyceae; order Desmidiales; family Peniaceae; genus Penium; species Penium margaritaceum. The sequence goes on along the minus strand of SZWC01005822.1, from coordinate 140,254 downwards.
GTGTGACACTTTAGTGCCAAAGTGTATCGCTCTAGTGCCAAAATGTGACGCTCTAGTGCCAACGTTCAAAACTCTAGTGCCCAAGTGTGATGCTCTAGTACGAAAGTGTGACTCTCTATTGCCAAATTGTGACTCTCCTATGCCAAAGTGTGATGCTCTAGTGCCAAAGTGTGAAGCTCTAGTGCCTAAGTGTGACGCTCTAGTGCCCAAGTGCAAAGGTCTAGTGCCAGAGTGTGGCGCTGTACTGCCAAAGTGTGAAGTGCTAGTACCAAAGTGTGACGCTCTAGTGCCAGAGTGTGACGCTCTAGTGCCAAAGTGTGACGCTCTAGTGCCAAAGTGTGACGCTCTCGTGCCAAAGTGTGACGCTCTAGTGCCCAAGTGTGACACTCTAGTGTCAAAGTGTGAGGCTCTAGTGCCAAATTTTGAAACTATAGTGCGCAAGTGTGATTCTCTAGTGCCTAAGTGTGATGCTCTAGTGCCAAAGAGTGTGACGCTGCAGTGCCAAAGTCTGAAGCTCTAGTGCCAGATTTTGAAGCTCTAGTGCCAAAGTGTGACGCTCTAGTGCCAAGTGTTACACTCTAGTGCCAAAGTGTGACGCTCTTGTGCCAAAGTGTGAATCTCTAGTACCAAAGTGTGATGCTCTAGTGCCAAAGTGTGATGCTCTAGTACCAAAGTGTGACGCTCTAGTGCCAAATTGTGGCACTCTAGTTCCAAAGTGCGACAATTGATTGCAAAAGTGTGACGCTCTAGTGCCAAAGTGTGACGCTCTAGTGCCAACATTCGAAACTCTAGTGCCAAAGTGTGACGCTCTGGTGCAAAAGTGTGATGCTCTAGTCCCAATGTGTGATGCTCTTGTGCCAAAGGGTGACGCTCTAGTGCCAACATATGATGCTCTAGTGCCAAAGTGTGATGCTCTAGCTCCAAAGTGTGACGCTCTAGTGCCAAGTGTGAAGCTCTGGTGCCAAAGTGTGAAGCTCTTGTGTGAAAGTGTGACGCTCTAGTGCCAAAGTGTGAGGACCTAGTGCCAAAGTTCGAAACTCTAGTGCCAAAGTGTGACGCTCTAGTGCCAGAGTGTGACGCTCTAGTGCCAAAGTGTGACGCTCTAGTGCCAAAGTGTGACGCTCTAGTGC
>SZWC01005822.1:116172-139054 GCA_023375785.1 Penium margaritaceum | reverse complement strand
ACTCTAGTGCCAAAGTGTGACGCTCTAGTGCCAAAGTGTGAGGACCTAGTGCCAAAGTTCGAAACTCTAGTGCCAAAGTGTGACGCTCTAGTGCCAGAGTGTGACGCTCTAGTGCCAAAGTGTGACGCTCTAGTACCAAAGTGTGATTCTCTAGTGCAAAAGTGTGACGCTCTAGTTCCAAAGTGTGACGCTCTAGTGCCAAAGTTTGAAACTCTAGTGCCAAATTATGACGCTCTAGTGCCAAAGTGTGACGCTCTAGTGCCAAAGTGTGACGTTCTAGTTCCAAAGTGTGACGCTCTAGTGTCAAAGTTTGGAGCTCTAGTTCTAAAGTGTGACGCTCTAGTGCCAAAGTGTGACGCCGTAGTGCCAAAGTGTGACACTCTAGTGCCACAGTGTGGAGCTCTAGTGTCAAAGTATGATGCTCTAGTGCCAAAGTGTGACGCTCCAGTGCCAAAGTGTGACGCTTTAGTGCCAAAGTGTGACGCTCTAGTACCAAAGTGTGACGCTCTACTGCCAAAGTGTGTCGCTCTAGTACCAAAGTGTGACGCTCTAGTGCCAAATTTTGACGTTCTAGTGCCTTAGTGTGAGGCTCTACTGCAAAAGTTCGAAGCTCTAGTGCCAAAGTGTGATGCTCTAGTGCCAAAGTGTGACGCTCTAGTGCCAATGTGTGGTGCTGTAGAACCAAAGTCTGACGCTCTAGTGCCAAAGGTTGAAGCTCTAATGCAAAAGAATGACGCTCTAGTGCCAAAGTGTGATACTCTAGTTCCAAAGTGTGACCCTCTAGTGCCAAACTGTGAATCTCTAGTGCCAAAGTGTGACGCTCCAGTACCAAAGTGTGACGATCTGGTGCCAAAATGTGACGCTCTAAATCCAAAATGTGACACTCTATTGCCAAAGTGTGACGCTCTAGTGCCAAAGTGTGACGATCTAGAGCCAAAGTTCGAAACTCTAGTGCCGAAGTGTGACGCTCTAGTGCCAGAGTGTGTCGCTCTAGTGCAAAAGTGTGACGCTCTAGTACCAAAGTGTGACGCTCTAGTGCCAAAGTTTGACACTCTAGTTCCAAAGTGTGAGACTCTATTGCCAAAGTGTGACGCTCTAGTACCAAAGTGGTGACAGTCTAGTGCCAAAGTTCAAAACTCTAGTGCCAAAGTGTGACGCTCTAGTGCCAAAGTGTGACGCTCAAGTGCCAAAGTGTAACGTTCTAGTTCCAAAGTGTGACGCTCTAGTGCCAAAGTATGAAGCTCTGGTGCCAAAGTGGGATGCTCTAGTTTCAAAATGAAGAGCTCTAGTGCTAAAGTGTGACGCTCTAGTGCCAAAATGTGAAGCTCTAGTGCCAAACTGTGACGATCAAGTGCCAAAGTATGACCCTCTAGTGCTAAAGTGTGACGCTCTAGTGTGAAAGTGGGACGCTCTAGTGCAAGTGTGACGCTCTAGTGCCAAAGTGTGACGCTATAGTGCCAACGTCTGACGCTCTAATGCAAAAGTTTGAAGCTCTAGTGCCAAACTGTGACGCTCTAGTGCCAAATTGTGACACTCTAGTGCCAAAGTGTGGGGCTCTAGTGCCAAAGTGTGAATCTCTAGTGCCAAAGTGTGATGCTCTAGTGCCAAAGTGTGTCTCTCTAGTACCAAAGTGTGACGCTATAGTGCCAAGGTGTGAAGCTCTGGTTCCAAAGTGTGACACTCTATTGCAAAAGGGTGATGCTATAGTGCCAAAGTGTGACGCTCTAGTGCCAAAGTTCGAAACTCTAGTGCCAAAGTATGACACTCTAGTGCCAAAGTGTGATGCTCTAGTGCCAAAGTGTGACGCTCGAGTTCCAAATTGTGACGCTCTAGTGCCAACGTGTGAAGCTCTAGTGTCAAAGTGTGATGCTCTACTTTCAAAGTGTGTCGCTCTAGTGCCAGAGTGTGACGTTCTAGTGCCAAAGTGTGAAGCTCTAGTGCCAAAGTGTGACACTCAAGTGCCAAAGTGTGACGCTCTAGTGCCAAACTTTGGAGCTCTAGTTCCAAATTGTGATGCTCTAGTGCCAATTAGTGATGCTGTAGTGCCAAAGTGTGACAAACTAGTGCCAAAGTTTGGAGCCCTTGTACCAAAGTGTGATGCTATAGTGCCAGAGTGTGATACTCTAGTGCCAAAGTGTGACGCTCTAGTGGCAAAGTGTGACACTCTAGTGCCAAAGTGTGACCCTCTAGTGCCAAAGGTTGACACTCTAGTGCCCAAGTGTGACGCTCTAGTGCCAAAGTGTGACGCTCTAGTGCAAAAGTGTGACTCTCCCGTGCCAAGGTGTGACGCTCTAGTGACAAAGCGTGAAGCTCTAGTGCCAAAGTGTGAAGCTCTAGTGCCAAAGTGTGACACTCTAGTGCCAAAGGGTAACGCTCTAGTACCAAAGTGTGACGGTCTCCTGCCAAAGTGTGACGCTCTAGTTCCAAAGTGTGACACTCTATTGCCAAAGTTTGAAGCTCTAGTGCCAAAGTGTGACGCTCTAGTGCCAAATTGTGACACTCTAGTGCCAAAGTGTGGGGCTCCAGTGCCAAAGTGTGAATCTCTAGTGCCAAAGTGTGATGCTCTAGTGCCAAAGTGTGACGCTCTAGTACCAAAGTGTGACGCTATAGTGCCAAGGTGTGATGCTCTAGTTCAAAAGTGTGACACTCTATTGCCAAAGGGTGATGCTATAGTGCCAAAGTGTGATGCTCTAGTGCCAAAGTTTGAAACTCTAGTGCCAACGTATGACGCTCTAGTGCCAAAGTGTGATGCTCTAGTGCCAAAGTGTGACGCTCGAGTTCCAAATTGTGAAGCTCTAGTGCCAACGTCTGAAGCTCTAGTGTCAAAGTGTGATGCTCTACTTTCAAAGTGTGTCGCTCTAGTGCCAAAGTGTGACGCTCTAGTGCCAAAGTGTGAAGCTCTAGTGCCAAAGTGTGACACTCAAGTACCAAAGTGTGACGCTCTAGTGCCAAACTTTGGAGCTCTAGTTCCAAATTGTGATGCTCTAGTGCCAAAGAGTGATGCTGTAGTGCCAACAATCTAGTGCCAAAGTGTGGAGCCCTTCTACCAAAGTGTGATGTTATAGTGCCAGAGTGTGATGCTCTAGTGCCAAAGTGTGACGCTCTAGTGGCAAAGTTTGACGCTCTAGTGCCAAAGTGTGACGCTTTAGTGCCAAAGTTTGACACTCTAGTGCCCAAGTGTGACGCTCTAGTGCCAAAGTATGACGCTCTAGTACAAGAGTGTGACTCTCCCGTGCCAAGGTGTGACGCTCTAGTGACAAAGCGTGAAGCTCTAGTGCCAAAGTGTGAACCTCTAGTGCCAAAGTGTGACACTCTAGTGCCAAAGGGTAACGCTCTAGTACCAAAGTGTGACGGTCTCCTGCCAAAGTGTGACGCTCTAGTTCCAACGTGTGACACTCTATTGCCAAAGTGTGACGCTTTATTACCAAAGTGTGACGCTCTAGTGCCAAAGTTCAAAACTCTAGTGCCAAAGTGTGATGCTCTACTGCCAAAGTGTGACGCTCGAGTGCCAAAGTGTGACGTTCTAGTTCCAAAGTGTGACGCTCTAGTGCCAAAGTGTGAAGCTCTAGTGCCAAAGTGGGACGCTCTAGTTTGAAAGTGTAAACCTCTAGTGCCAAAGTGTGATGCTCTAGTGCCAAAGTGTGAAGCTCTAGTGCCAAGGTGTGACGCTCAAGTGCCAACGTGTGACCCTCTAGTGCTAAAGTGTGACGCTCTAGTGCCAAAGTGTGATGCTCTAGTGCAAGTGTGATGCTCTAGTACCAAAGTGTGAAGCTCTAGTGCCAATGTCTGACACTCTAGTGCCAAAGTGTGAAGCTCTAGTACCACAGTGTGACGCTCTAGTGCCAAAGTGTGACACTCCAGTGCCAAAGTGTGACGCTCTAGTGCGGAAGTGTGAAGCTCTAGTGCCAAAGTGTGATGCTCTAGTGCCAAAGTGTGACGCTCTAGTGCCAAAGTGTGAAGCTCTAGTGCCAATGTCTGACACTCTAGTGCCAAAGTGTGAAGCTCTAGTACCACAGTGTGACGCTCTAGTGCCAAAGTGTGACACTCCAGTGCCAAAGTGTGACGCTCTAGTGCGGAAGTGTGAAGCTCTAGTGCCAAAGTGTGATGCTCTAGTGCCAAAGTGTGACGCTCTAGTGCCAAATTGTGACGCTCTAGTGCCAATTTTGAAGCTCTAGTGCCAAAGAGTGATGCCCTAGTGCCAAAGTGTGAAGCTCTGGTACCAAAGTGTGAAGCTCTTGTACCAAAGTGGGATGCTCCAGTGCCAAAGTGTGAAGCTCTATTCCCAATGTCTGACGCTCTTGTGCCAAAGGGTGACGCCCTAGTGTCAAAGTGTGACGCTTTAGTGCCAAAGTGTGATGCTCTAGTGCCAAATGACGCTCTAGTGCCAAAGTGTGAAGCTCTAGTGCCAAAGTGTGAAGCTCTTGTGCCCAAGTGTGACGCTCTAGTGCCAAGGTGTAACGCTCTAGTGCCTAAGTTCGGAACTCTATTGCCAAAGTATGATGCTCTAGTGCAAATGAGTGAAGCTCTATTGCCAAAGTGTAACGCTCTGGTGCCAAAGTGTGAAGCTCTAGTACCAAAGTATGACGCTCTAGTGCGAAAGTGTGAAGCTCTAGTGCCAAAGTGCGATGCTTAAGTGCCAAAGTGTGATGCTCTAGTGTCAAAGTGTGACGCTCTAGTGCCAAAGTGGGACGCTCTAGTGCCAAAGTGTGGCGCTCTAGTACCAAAATATGAAGCTCTAGGGCCAAAGTGTGACGCTCTAGTGCCAAACTGTGACAATCTAGTGCCAAAGTGTGACAATCTAGTGCCAAAGTGTGATGCTCGAGTGCCAAACGTGTGACGATCTACTGCCAAAGTGTGATGCTCTAGTGCCAAAGTGTGATGCTCTAGTGGCAAAGTGTGACGCTCTAGTGCCAAAGTGTGACGCTCTAGTGCCAAAGTTTGACACTCTAGTGTCCAAGTGTGACGCTCTAGTGCCAAAGTGTGACGCTCTAGTGCAAAAGTGGGCCTCTCCCGTGCCAAGGTGTGACGCTGTAGTGACAAAGCATGAAGCTCTAGTGCCAAAGTGTGAAGCTCTAGTGCCAAAGTGTGACACTCTAGTGCCAAAGTGTAACGCTCTAGTACCAAAGTGTGACGGTCTCCTGCCAAAGTGTGACGCTCTAGTTCCAAAGTGTGACACTCTATTGTCAAAGTGTGACGCTTTAGTACCAAAGTGTGACGCTCTAGTGCCAAAGTTCAAAACTCTAGTGCCAAAGTGTGACCCTCTACTGCCAAAGTGTGACGCTCGAATGCCAAAGTGTGACGTTCTAGTTCCAAAGTGCGACGCTCTAGTGCCAAAGTGTGAAGTTCTATTGCCAAAGTGGGACGCTCTAGTTTGAAAGTGTAAAGCTCTAGTGCCAAAGTGTGACGCTCTAGTGCCAAAGTGTGAAGCTCTAGTGCCAAGGTGTGACGCTCAAGTGCCAAAGTGTGACCCTCTAGTGCTAAAGTGTGACGCTCTAGTGCCAAAGTGGGATGCTCTAGTGCAAGTGTGACGCTCTAGTACCAAAGTGTGAAGCTCTAGTGCCAATGTTTGACACTTTAGTGCCAAAGTGTAAAGCTCTAGTACCACAGTGCGACGCTCTAGTGCCAAAGTGTGACACTCCAGTGCCAAAGTGTGACGCTCTAGTGCGGAAGTGTGAAGCTCTAGTGCCAAAGTGTGATGCTCTAGTGCCAAAGTGTGACGCTCTAGTGCCAAAGTGTGACACTCCAGTGCCAAAGTGTGACGCTCTAGTGCGGAAGTGTGAAGCTCTAGTGCCAAAGTGTGATGCTCTAGTGCCAAAGTGTGACGCTCTAGTGCCAAAGTGTGACGCTCTATTGCCCATGTTGAAGCTCTAGTGCCGAAGTGTGATGCCCTACTGCCCAAGTGTGAAGCTCTAGTACCAAAGTGTGAAGCTCTCGTACCAAAGTGTGATGCTCCAGTGCCAAAGTGTGAAGCTATAGTCCCAAGGTCTGACGCTCTTGTGCCAAAGGGTGACGCTCTAGTGCCAAAGTGTGACGCTTTAGTGCCAAAGTGTGATGCTCTAGTGCCAAAGTGTGACGCTCTAGTGCCAAAGTGTGAAGCTCTAGTGCCAAAGTGTGAAGCTCTTGTGCCCAAGTGTGACGCTCTAGTGCCAAGGTGTGACGCTCTAGTGCCTAAGTGGGAAACTCTAGTGCCAAAGTGTGATGCTCTAGTGCCAAAGTGTGACGCTCTAGTGCCAAAGTGTGATGCTCTAGTGCCAAAGTGTGACGCTCTAGTGCCAAAGTGTGAAGCTCTAGTGCCAAAGTGTGAAGCTCTTGTGCCCAAGTGTGACGCTCTAGTGCCAAGGTGTGACGCTCTAGTGCCTAAGTTCGAAACTCTATTGCCAAAGTGTGATGCTCTAGTGCAAATGTGTGAAGCTCTAGTGCCAAAGTGTAACGCTCTGGTGCCAAAGTGTGAAGCTCTAGTACAAAAGTATGACGCTCTAGTGCCAAAGTGTGAAGCTCTAGTGCCAAAGTGCGACGCTTAAGTGCCAAAGTGTGATGCTCTAGTGCTAAAGTGTGATGCTCTAGCGCCAAAGTGGGACGCTCAGTGCCAAAGTGTGACGCTCTAGTACCAAAATATGAAGCTCTAGGGCCAAAGTGTGACGCTCTAGTGCCAAACTATGACAATCTAGTGCCAAAGTGTGAAGTTCTAGTGCCAAAGTGTGATGCTCAAGTGCCAAACGTGTGACGCTCTAGTGCCAAAGTGTGATGCTCTAGTGCCAAAGTGTGACGCTCTAATGCCAATGTTTGGAGCTCTAGTGCCAAAGTGTGACGCTGTAGTGCCAAAGTGTGACCCTGTAGTGCCAAAGTGTGACGCTCTTGTACCAAAGTGTGGAGCTCTAGTGCCAAACTGTGATTCTCTAGTGCCAATGTGTGATGCACTAGTGCCAAAGTGCGACGCTGTATTGCCAAAGTCTGACGCTCTAGTGCCAAAGGTTGATGCTCTAGTGCCAAATTGTGCACTCTATTGCTCAAGTGTGACACTCTAGTGCCAACGTGTGACGCTCTAGTGCCAAATTGTGAATCTCTAGTGCCAGAGTGTGATGCTCTAGTGCCAAAGTATGACGCTCTAGTACCAAAGTGTGACGCTCTAATGCCAAAGTGTGACGCTCTAGTTCCAAAGTGCAACACTCTATTGCCAAAGTGTGACTCTCTAGTGCAAAAATGTGACTCTCTAGGGCCAAAATTCGAGACTCGAGTGCCAGAGTGTGAGGCTCTAGTGCCAAAGTGTGACGCTCTAGTTCCAAAGTGTGACACTCTATTGCCATATTGTGACGCTCTAGTACCAAAGTGTGACGCTCTAGTGCCAATGTATGACGCTCTAGTGTCAAAGGGTGACGCTCTAGTGCCAAAGTGTCAAACTCTAGTGCCAAAGTGTGACGCTCTAGTGCCAAGGTGACCCTATGTATGGAGACAATGGTTTGGGAACCCTATGTATCGACCAGAAAGGAAAAAGAACTTCAATAATTAGTGGCACGGTGTGGCTACTATGCACACCGAATGACCAAACTAGGCATATGTTACTGACCCTGACCAAAGAATTTCAATATGGGTGGTCAATGTTCACAACCCATAACACGAGTCACAATTGATTAGAGTGGGAAAAAATGGTTTTGTAATATTATTTACCAACTAGCAAGTACAACGACCTTCAATACGTAGTAGCACGGTGTAGCTACCATGCACAATGACCGGCCAGAGTAGGCATATGTACTGCCTTTGACCAAAGAAATCCGTTGTGTGTGGTCAACGTTGACACCTCATAATGCGAGTCACAAATGTTCAGAGGGGGAAACATTGGTTTGGGAACACCAGGTATCAACTAGCAAGCACACGGACCTTCAATAAGTAGTGGCACGGTGTGGAAACCATGTACAATGACCAACCAAAGTAGGCATATGTCACTGACCATGACCAAAGAATGTCACTATGTGTGGTCAACTTTGACAACTCATAACACAAGTCACAAATGGTCAGAGGGGGAAACAATGGTTTGTGAATACTAGTTATCGACTAGCAAGTACAAAGACCTTCAATATGTAGTGGCACAATGTGGCTACCATGCACAGTGACCAACCAAAGTATGAATATGTCACTGACCAGGACCAACCAATATCACTTCATGTGGTCAACGATGACAACTCGCAACAAGAGTCACAGATAGTCAGACGGAGTAACAATGGTTTGGGAACATTAGCTTTCAACTAGAAAGCACGAAAACCTTCAATACGTAGTGACACAGAGTGCCAACCATGTACAGCAACAAACCAAAATAGGCATATGTCACAAATCATGACCAAAACCATTTCTCAGTGTGTGGTCGACGTTGAAAACTCATAACATGAGTCAAAAATGGACAGAGGGAGAAACAATGGGTTGGGAACGCTAGTTATCAACTAGCAAGTACAAAGACCTTCAACAAGTAGTGGCACGGTGTGGCTAGTGCGCACAGTGACCAACCAAAGGATGCATACGTCACTGACTATGACCAAAGAATTCCTCTATGTGCGGTCAACAGTGACAACTCATAACACGAGTCACAAATGGTCAGAGGGAGAGACAATGGTTTGGGAGCTCTTTGTATCGACTAGAAAGGACAAAGAACTTCAATACGTAGTGGCATGGTGTGGCTACTATGCAATCCGAATAACCAAACTAGGCATATGTCACTGACCATGACCAAAGAATTTCAATATCTGTGGTGAACGTTCACAACCCATAACACGAGTCACAAATGGTCAGAGGGGGAAACAATGGTTTCGGAGTATTAGTTTTCAACTAGCACGTACAAGGACGTTCAATAAATAGTACCATGGTGTGGCTACCATGCACAATGTCCGGCCAAAGTAGGCATATGTACTGCCTTTGACCAATGAAATCCGATGTGTGTGGTCAACATTGACAACTCTTAATGCGACTCACAAATGGTCAGAGGGGGAAACAATGGTTTGGGAACACAGGGTATCAACTAGCAAGCACAAGGACCTTCAATAAGCAGTGGCACGGTGTGGCTACCATGTACAATGACCAACCAAAGTAGGCATATGTCACTAACCATGACCAAAGAATGTCACTATGTGTGGTCCACTTTGACAACTCATAACACGAGTCACAAATGGTCAGAGGGGGGAACAATGGTTTGTGAGTACTAGTTATCGACTAGCAAGTACAATGACCTTCAATATGTAGTGGCACAGTGTGGCTACAATGCACAGTGACCAACCAAAGTATGCATATGTCACTGACCATGACCAAAGAATTTAACTTCATGTGGTCAACGTTGACCACTCACAACAAGAGTCACAGATAGTCAGAGAGGTTAACAATGGTTTGGGAACGCTAGCTATCAACTACAAATCACAAAGACCTTCAATATGTAGTGACACGGCGTGGCACCATGTACAGTGACAAACCAAAGTAGGCATATGCCACTAACAATGACCAAACAAATTTTAGAGTGTGTGGTCAATGTTGAAAACTCATAGCACGAGTCACAAATGGTCAGAGGGGGAAACAATGGGCTGGGAACACTAGTTATCAACTAGCAAGTACAAAGACCTTCAACAAGTAGTGGCACGGTGTGGCTAGCGTGCACAGTGACCAACCAAAGGATGCATACATCACTGACTATGACCAAAGAAGTCCATTATGTTTGGTCAACATTGACAACTCATAACACGAGTCACAAATGGTCAGAGGGAGAGACAATGGTTTGGGAACCCTGTGTATCGACTAGAAAGGACAAAGAACTTCAATATGTAGTGGCACAGTGTGGCTACTATGCACTCCGAACAACCAGACTAGGCATATGTCACTGATCATGACCAAAGAATTTCAATATGGGTGGTCAACATTCACAACCCATAACACGAGTCACAAATGGTCTGAAGGGGAAACAATGGTTTCAGAATATTACTTTTCAACTAGCACGTACAACGACCTTCAATGAGTAGTAGCACGGTGTGGCTACCATGCACAATGACCGGCCAATGTAGGCATATGTACTGCCTTTGACCAAAGAAATTCGCTGTGTGTGGTCAACGTTGAATACTCATAATGCAACTCACAAATGGTCAGAGGGGGAAACGATGGTTTGGGAACACCAGGTATCAACTAGCAAGCACAAGGACCTTCAATAAGTAGTGGCACGGTGTGGCTACCATGTACAATGACCAACCAAAGTAGGCATATGTCACTAACCATGACCAAAGAATGTCACTATGTGTGGTCAACATTGACAACTCATAACACGAGTCACAAATGGTCAGAGGGGGAAACGATGGTTTGGGAACACCAGGTATCAACTAGCAAGCACAAGGACCTTCAATAAGTAGTGGCACGGTGTGGCTACCATGTACAATGACCAACCAAAGTAGGCATATGTCACTAACCATGACCAAAGAATGTCACTATGTGTGGTCAACATTGACAACTCATAAAACGAGTCACAAAAGGGCAGAGGGGGGAACAATGGTTTGTGAGTACTAGTTATCGACTAGCAAGTACAATGACCTTCAATGTGTAGTGGCACAGTGTGGCTACAATGCATAGTGACCAACCAAACTATGCATATGTCACTGACCATGACCAAAGAATTGAACTTCATGTGGTCGACGTTGACCACTCACAACAAGAGTCACAGATAGTCAGAGAGGTTAACAATGGTTTGGGAACGCTAGCTATCAACTACAAAGCACATAGACCTTCAATACGTAGTGACAGAGCGTGGAAACCATGTACAGTGACAAACCAAAGTAGGCATATGCCACTAACCATGACCAAAAGAATTTCACAGTGTGTGGTCAACGTTGAAAACTCATAACACGAGTCACAAATGGTCAAAGGGGGAAATAATGGGTTTGGAACACTAGTTTGCAAGTAGCAAGTACAAAGACCGTCAACAAGTAGTGGCACGGTGTGGCTAGCATGCACTGTGACCAACCAAAGAATGCATGCGTCACTGACTATGACCAACGAAGTCCACTATGTGTGGTCGACATTTACAACTCATAACACGAGTCACAAATGGTCAGAGGGAGAGACAATGGTTTGGGAACCCTATGTATCAACTAGAAAGGACAAAGAACTTCAATAAGTAGTGGCACGGTGTGGCTACTATGCACACCGGACAACCAAACTAGGCATATGTCATTGACCATGACCAGAATTTCAATATGGGTGGTCAACGTTCACGACCCATAACACAAGTCACAAATGGTCAGAGGGGGAAACAATGGTTTCGAAATATTAGTTTTCAACTAGCACGTACAACGACCTTCAATAAGTAGTAGCACGGTGTGGCTGTCATGCACAATGAACGGCCAAAGTAGGCATATGTACTGCCTTTGACCAAAGAAATCCGCTGTGTGTGGTCAACGTTGACAACTCATAATGCGAGTCGCAAATGGTCAGAGAGGGAAACGATGTTTCGGAAACACAAGGTATCAACTAGCAAGCACAAGGAACTACAATAAGTAGTGGCACGGTGTGGCTACCATGTACAATGACCAACCAAAGTAGGCATATGTCACTAACCATGACCAAAGAATGTCACTATGTGTGTTCAACTTTGACAACACTTAACAAGAGCCACAAATGGTCAGAGGGGGAAACAATGGTTTGTGAATACTAGTTATCGACTAGCAAGTAAAAATCCCTTCAATATGTAGTGGCACAGCGTGGCTACCATGCACAATGAACAACCAAAGTATGCATATGTCACTGACCATGACCAAAGAATTTCACTTCATGTGGTCAACGTTGACAACTCACAACAAGAGTCACAGATAGTCAGAGGGGGTAGCAATGGTTTGGGAACACTGGCTATCAACTAGAAATCACAAAGACCTTCAATACGTAGTGACACGGTGTGGTAACTATGTACAGTGACAAACCAAAGTATGCATATGCCACTAACCATGACCAAAAGAATTTCACAGTGTGTGGTGAGCGTTGAAAACTCATAACATGAGTCACAAATGGTCAGAGGGGGGAAACAATGGGTTGGGAAAACTAGTTATCAACTAGAAAATATAGAGACCTTCAACATGTGGTAGCACGGTGTGGCTAGCGTGCACAGTGACCAACCAAAGGATGCACACATCACTGACTATGACCAGAGAAGTCCACTATGTGTGGTCAACATTGACAACTCATAACACGAGTCACAAATGGTCAGAGGGAGAGACAATGGTTTTGGAACCCTATGTATCGACAAGAAAGGACAAAGAACTTCAATAAGTAGTGGCACGGTGTGGCTACCATGTACAATGACCAACCAAAGTAGGCATATGTCATTGACCATGACCAAAGAATGTCACTATGTGTGGTCAACTTTGACAACTCATAACAAGAGTCACAAATGGTCAGAGGGGGAAACAATGGTTTGTGAATACTAATTATCAACTAGCAAGTACAAAGACCTTCAATATGTAGTGGCACAGCGTGGCTACCATGCACCATGACCAACCAAAGTATGCATATGTCACTGACCATGACCAAAAGAAGTTCACTTCATGTGGTCAACGTTGACAACTCACAACAAGAGTCCCATATAGTCAGAGGGGGTAGCGATGGTTTTGGAACACTGGCTATCAACTAGAAAGCACAAAGACCTTCAGTACGTAGTGACACGGCGTGGAAACCATGTACAGTGACAAACCAAAGTAGGCATATGCCACTAACCATGACCAAAAGAATTTCACAGTGTGTGGTCAGTGTTGAAAACTTATAACACGACTCACAAATGGTCAGAGGGGGAGAAAATGGGCTGGGAACACTAGTTATCAACTAGCAAGTACAAAGACCTTCAACAAGTAGTGGCACGGTGTGGCTAGCATGCACAGTGACCAATCAAAGGATGCATACGTGACTGACTATGACCAAAGAAGTCCACTATGTGTGGTCAACATTTACAACTTATAACACAAGTCAAAACTGGCCAGAGAGAGAGACAATGGTTTGGGAACCCTATGTATTGACTAGAAAGGACGAACAACTTCAATAATTAGTGGCACGGTATGGCTACTTTGCACACAGAACAACCAAACTAGGCATATGTCACTGACCATGACCAACGAATTTCAATATGGGTGGTCAACGTTCATAACCCATAACACGAGTCACAAATGGTCAGAGGGGGAAACAATGGTTTCAGAATATTTGTTTTCAACTAGCAAGTACAACGACCTTCAACAAGTAGTAGCACGATGTGGCTACCATGCACAATAACGGACCAAAGTAGGCACATGTACTGCCTTTGATCAAAGAAATCTGCTGTGTGTGGTCAACGTTGACAACTCATATTGCGAGTCACAAATGGTCAGAGGGGGAAGCAATTGTTTGGGAACAGCAGGTATCAACTAGCAAGCACAAGGAACTTCATTAAGTAGTGGCACGATGTGGGTACCATGTACAATGACCAACCAAAGTAGGCATATGTGGCTACCATGCACAATGACGGACCAAAATAGGCATATGTACTGCCTTTGACCAAAGAAATCCGCTGTGTGTGGTCAACATTGACAACTTCTAATACGAGTCGCACATGGTCAGAGGAGGGAACGATGGTTTGGGAACACCAGGTATCAACTAGCAAGCACAAGAACCTTCAATAAGAAGTGGCACGGAGTGGCTACCATGCACAATGACCAACAAAAGGAGCCATATGTCACTGAACATGACCAAAGAGTGTGACTATGTATGGTCAACTTTGACAACTCATAATACGAGTCACAAATGATCAGAGGGGGAAACAATGGTTTGTGAATACTAGTTATCCACTAGCAAGTACAAAGACCGTCAATATGTAGTGGCATAGTGTGGCTACCATGCACAGTGACCAACCAAAGTATGCATATGTCACTGACCATGACCAATGAATTTCACTTTATGTGGTCAACGTTGACAACTCACAACAAGAGTCACACATAGTCAAAGGGGGTAACAATGGTTTGGGAACCTTAGCTATCAACTAGAAAGCACAAAGACCTTCAATATATAGTGACACAGCGTGGCAACCATGTACAGTGACAAACCAAAGTAGGCATATGCCACTAACCATGACCAAAAGAATTTCACAGTGTGTAGTCAACGTTGAAAACTCATAACACGAGTCACAAATGGTCAGTGGGTGAAACAATGGGTTGGGAACACTAGTTATCAACTAGCAAGTACAAATAACTTCAACAAGTAGTGGCACGGTGTGGCTAGCGTGCACAGTGACCAACCAAAGGATGCATACGTCACTAACTATGACCAAAGAAGATCATTATGTGTGGTCAACATTTACAACTCATAACACGAGTCACAAATGGTCAGAGGGAGAGACAATGGTTTTGGAATCCTATGAATCGACTATAAAGGACAAATAACTTAAGTACGTGGTGGCACGGTGTGGCTACTATGCATACCGAACAACCAAACTAGGCATATGTCACTGACCATGACCAAAGAATTTCAATGTGGGTGGTCAATGTTCACAACCCATAACACGAGTCACAAATGGTCAGAGGGGGAAACAATAGTTTTGGAATATAAGTATTCAACTAGCAGGTACAACGACCTTCAAAACGTAGTAGCACGGTGTGGCTACCATGCACAATGACCGATCAAAGTAGGCATATGTACTGCCTTCGACCAAAGAAATCCAATGTATGTGGTCAACGTTGACAACTCATAATACGAGTCACAAATTGTCAGAGGGGGAAAGGATAGTTTGGGAACACCAGGTATCAACTAGCAAGCACAAGGAACTTCAATAAGTAGTGGCACGGTGTGGCTACCATGTACAATGACCAACCGAAGTAGGCATATGTCACTGACCATGACGAAACAATGTCTCTAAGTGCGGTGAACTTTGACAACTCATAACACGAGTCATAAATGGTCAGAGGGGGAAACAATGGTTTGTGAATACTAGCAAGTACAAAGACCTTCAATATGTACTGGCACAATGTGGCTACCATGCACAATCACCAACCAAAGTATGCATATGTCACTGACCAGGACCAAAGAGTTTCACTTCATGTGGCCAACATTGACAACTCACAACAAGAGTCACAGATAGTCAGAGGGGGTAACAATGGTTTGCGAACACTAGCTATCAACTAGAAAGCACAAAGACCTTCAATACGTAGTGACACGGCGTGGCAACAATGTACAGTGACAGACCAAAGTAGGCGTATGCCACTAACCATGACCAAAAGAATTTCACAGAGTGTGGTCAACGTTGAAAACTCATAACACGAGTCACAAATGGTCAGCGGGGGAAACAATGGGTTGGGAACACTAGTTATCAACTAGCAAGTACAATGACCTTCAACATGTAGGGGCACGGTGTGGCTAGCGTGCACAGTGGCCAACCAAAGGATGCATATGTCACTGACCATGACCGAAGAATTTCAATATGGGTGGTCAACGTTCACAACCCTTAACACGGGTCACAAATGGTCGGAGGGGGAAACAATGGTTTTGGAATATTAGTTTACAACTAGCACGTACAACGACCTGCAATAGATAGTAGCACGATGTGGCTACCATGCACAATGACCGACCAAAGTAGGCATATGTATTGCCTTTGACCAAAGAAATTTGCTGTGTGTGGTCATCGTTGACAACTCATAATGTGAGTCACAAATTTTCAGAGGGGGAAACGATGGTTTTGGAACACCAGGTATCAACTAGCAAGCACACGGACCTTCAATAAGTAGTGGCATGGTGTGGCTACCATGTACAATGACCAAGCAAAGTAGGCATATGTCACTGACCATGACCAAAGAATGTCACTATGTGTGGTCAATTTTGACAACTCATAACTCGAGTCACAAATGGTCAGAGGGAGAAACAGTGGTTTGTGAATACTAGTTATTGAATAGCAAGTACAAAGACCTTCAAAATGTAGTGACACAGTGTGACTACCATGCACAGTGACCAACCAAAGTATGCATATATCACTGACCAGGACCAACGAATTTCACTTCATGTGGTCAACGTTGACAACTCACAACAAGAGTCAGTGATAGTCAGAGGGGGTAACAATGGTTTGGGAACACTAGCTATCAACGAGAAAGCACAAAGACCTTCAATATGTAGTGACACAGCGTGGCAACTATATAAAGTAACAAACCAAAGTAGGCATATGCCACTAACCATGACCAAAAGAATTTCACAGGGTGTGGTAAACGTTGAAAACTCATTACACGAGTCACAAATGGTCAGAGGGGGAAACAATGGGTTGGGAACACTAGTTATCAACTAGCAAGTACAAAGACCTTCAACAAGTAGTGGTACGGTGTGGCTAGCGTGCACAGTAATCAACCAAAGGATGCATACGTCACTAACAATGACCAAAGAAGTCCACTATGTGTGGTCAACATTGACAACTCATAACACGAGTCACAAATGGTCAGAGGGAGAGACAATGGTTTGGGAACCCTATGTATCAACTAGAAAGAACAAAAAACTTCAATACGTAGTGGCACGGTGCGGCTTCTATGCACACCGAACAGCCAAACTAGGCGAATGTCACTGACCATGACCAAAAAATTTCAATATGGGTGGTCAATGTTCACAACCCATAACACGAGTCACAAATGGTCAGAGGGGGAAACAATGGTTTCAGAATATTGGTTTTCAACTAGCAAGTACAACGACCTTCAATAAGGAGTGGCACCGTGTGGCTACCATGCACAATGAACAGCCAAAGTAGGCATATGTACTGCCTTTTGACCAAATAAATCCGCTGTGTGTGGTCAACGTTGGCAACACATAATACAAGTCACAAATGGTCAGAGGGGGAGATGATGGTTTGGGAACACCAGGTATCAACTAGCAAGCACAAAGACCTTCAATAAGTAGTGGCATGATGTGGTTACCATGTACAATGACCAACCAAAGTAAGCATGTCACTGACCATGACCAAAGAATGTCACTATGTGTGGTCAACTTTGACAACTCATAACACGAGCCACAAATGGTTAGAGAGGGAAACAATGGTTTGTAAATACTAGTTTTCGACTAGTAAGTACAAAGACATTCAATATGTAGTGGCACAGTGTGGCTACCATGCACGGTGACCAACCAAAGTATGCATATGTCACTGACCAAGACCAAAGAATTTCACTTCATGTGGTCAACGGTGACAACTCACAACAAGAGTCAAAGATAGTCAGAGGGGGTAACAATGGTTTGGGAACACTAGCTATCAACTAGAAAGCACAAAGACCTTCAACATGTAATGACACGGCATGGCAACCATGCACAATGACAAACCAAAGTAGGCATATGCCACTAACCATGACCAAAAGAATTTCACAGTGTGTGGTCAATGTTGAAAACTCATAACACGAGTCACAAATGGTCAGAGGGGGAAAAAATGGGTTGGAAACACTAGTTATCAACTAGCAATTACAAAGACCTTCAACAAGTAGTGGCACGGTGTGGCTAGCGTGCACTCTGACCAACCAAAGGATGCATACGTCATTGACTACGACCAAAGAAGTCCACTATGTGTGGTCAACATTGACAACTCATAACACGAGTCACAAACGGTCAGACGTAGAGACAATGGTTTGGGAACCCTATGTATGAACTAGAAATGACAAAGAACTTCAATACGTAAAGGCACGGTGCGGCTTCTTTGCACGCCGAACAACCAAACTAGGCATATGTCACTGACCATTACCAAAGAATTTCAATATGGGTGGTCAACATTCACAACCCATAACAAGAGTCACAAATGGTCAGAGGGGAAACAATGGTTTTGGAATATTAGTTTTCAAGTAGAAAGTACAACGACCTTCAATGAGTAGTAGCACGGTGTGGCTACCATGTACAATGACCGACCAAAGTAGGCATATGTACTGCCTTTGACCAAAGAAATCCGATGTGTGTGGTCAACGTTGACAACTCATCATGCGAGCCACAAACGGTCAGAAGGGGAAAAGATGGTTTGGGAACACCAGGTATCAACTAGCAAGCACAAATACCTACAATAAGTAGTGGCAAGGTGTGGCTACCATGTACAATGACCAACCAAAGTACGCATATGTCACTGACCATGACCAAAGAATTTCACTATGTGTGGTCAACTTTGACAACTCATAACATGAGTGACAAATGGTCAGAGGGGGACACAATGGTTTGTGAATACTAATTATCGACTAGCAAGTACAAAAACCTTTAATTTGTAGTGGCACAGTGTGGCTACCATGCACAGTGACCAACCAAAGTATGCATGTGTCACTGGCCATGACCAAAGAATTTAACTTCATGTGGTCAACGTTGACAACTCACAACAAGATTCACAGATAGTCAGAGGGGATAAAAATGGTTTGGGAATACTAGATATCAACTACAAAGCACAAAGACCTTCAATACATAGTCACACAGCGTGGCAACCATGTACAGTGACCAACCAGAGTAGGCATATGCCGAAACCATGACCAAACAAATATCACAGTGTGTGGTCAACGTTGAAAACTCATAACACGAGTCAAAAATGGTCAGAGGGGGAAACAATGGATTGGGAAACTAGTTATCAACTAGCAAGTACAAAGAACTTCAACAAGTAGTGGCACGGTGTGGATAGCGTGCACAGTGACCAGCCAAAGGATGCATACGCCACTGACTATGACCAAAGAAGTCCACTGTGTTCGGTAAACATTGACAACTCATAACATGAGTCCCAAATGGTCAGAGGGAGAGACAATGGGTTGGGAACCCTACGTATCGACTAGAAAGGACAAAGAACTTCAGTAAGTAGTGGCTCGGTGTGGCTACTATGCACACCGAACAACCAAACTAGGCATATGTCACTGACCATGACCAAATAATTTCAATATGGGTGGTCAACGTTCACAACCCATAACACGAGTCACAAATGGTCGGAGGGGGAAAGAATGGTTTTGGAATATTAGTTTTCAACTAGCTAGTACAACGAGCGTGAATAAGTAGTAGCACGGTGTGGCTATCATGCACAATGACCGGCCAAAGTAGGCATATATGCTGCCTTTGACCAAAGAAATCCGCTGTGTGTGGTCAACGTTGACAACTCATAATGCGAGTCACATTTGGTCGGAGGGGGAAACGATGGTTTGGGAACACCAGGTATCAGCTAGCAAGCACAAGGACCTTCAATAAGTAGTGGCACGGTGTGGCTACCATGTACAATGACCAACCAAAGTAGGCATATGTCACTGACCATGACCAAAGAATGTCACAATGTGTGGTCAACTTTGACAACTCATAAAACGAGTCACAAATGGCTAGAGAGGGAAACAATGGCTTGTGAATACTGGTTATCGACTAGCAAGTACGAAGACCATCAATATGTAGTGGCACAGTGTGGCTACCATGCACAATGACAGACCAAAGTATGCATATGTCACTGACCGTGACCAAAGAAGTTCACTTCGTGTGGTCAACGCTGACAACTCACAACAAGAGTCACAGATAGTCAGAGGGGGTAACAATGGTTTGGGAATACTAGCTGTCAACTAGAAAGCACAAAGACCTTCAATACGTAACGACACGGCGTGACAACCATGTACACTGACAAACCAAAGTAGGCATATGCCACTAACCATGACAAAAGAAAATTCACAGTGTGTGGTCGATGTTGAAAACTCATAACACGAGTCACAAATGGTCAGAGGGGGGAAATAATGGTTTCAAACTATAAGTTTTCAACTAGCAAGGACAACAACCTTCAATAATTAGTAGCACGGTGTGGCTACGATGCACAATGACCAGCTAAGTAGGCATATGTACTGCCTTAGACCAAAGAAATCCGCTGTGTGTGGTCAACGTTGACAACTCATAATACGAGTCACAAATGGTCAGAGGGGGAAACGATGGTTAGGTATCAACTAGCAAGCACAAAGACCTCCAATAAGTAGTGGCATGGTGTGGCTACCATGTACATTGACCAACCAAAGTAAGCATATGTCACTGACCGTGACCAAAGAATGTCACTATGTGTGGTCAACCTTGACAACTCATAACACGAGTCACAAATGGTCAGAGGGGGAAACAATGGTTTGTGAATACTAGTTATCAACTAGCAAGTGCAAAGACCTTCAATATGTAGTGGCACAGTGTGGCTACCGTGCATAGTGACTAATCAAAGTATGCATATGTCACTGACCATGACCAAATAATTTAACTTCATGTGGTCAACGTTGACAACTCACAAGAAGAGTCACGGATAGTCAAAGGGGGTAACAACGGTTTGTGAACTATCAACTAGAAAGCACAAAGACCTTCAATACGTAGTGACACGACGTGACAACCACGTACAGTGACAAACCAAAGTAGGCATATGCCACTAACCATGACCAACAGAATTTCACAGTGTGTGGTCAACGTTGAAAATTCGTAACACGAGTCACAAATGGTCATAGGGGGAAACAATGGGTTGGGAACACAAGTTATCAACTACCAAGTAAAAAGATCTTCAACAAGTAGTGGCATAGTGTGGCTAGCGTGCACACTGACCAACCAAAGGATGCATACGTCACTGACTATGAGCAAAGAAGTCCACTATGTGTGGTCAACATTGAAAACTCATAACACGAGTCAAAAATGGTCAGAGGGAGAGACAAAGGATTGGGAACCCTATGTAGCGACTAGAATGGACAAAGAACTTCAATAACTAGTGGCACAATGTGGCTACTATGCACACCAAACAACCAAACTAGGCATATGTCACTGACCATGACCAAATAATATCAATGTTCACAACCCATAACACGATTCACACATGGTGAGAGGGGGAAACAATGGTTTTGGAATATTAGATACTAACTAGCGAGTACAACGACGTTCAATGAGTAGTAGCATGGTGTGGCTACCATGCACAATGACCGACCAAAGTAGGCATATGCACTGCCTTTGACCAAAGAAATCCGCTGTGTGTGGTCAACATTGACAACTCATAATACGATTCACAAATGGTCAGAGGGGGGAACGCTGGTTTGGGAACACCAGGTATCAACTAGCAAACACAATGACCTTCAATAAGTAGTGGCATGGTGTGGCTACCATGTACAATGACCAACCAAAGTAGGCATATGTCACTGACCATGACCAAAGAATGTCACCATGTGTGGTCAACTTTGACAGCTCATAACACGAGTCACAAATGGTCAGAGGAGGATACAATGGTTTGTGAATACTAGTTATCGACTAGCAAGTACAAAGACCATCAATATGTATTGGCACAGTGTGGCTACAATGCACGGTGACCAACCAAAAGATGCATATGTCACTGACCATGACCAAATAACTTCACTTTATGTGGTCAACATAGACAACTCACAACAAGAGTCACAGACAGTGAGAATGGGTACCAATGGTTTGGGAACACTAGGTTTCAACTAGAAAGTACAAAGACCTTCAATACGTAGTGACACGGCATGGCAACCATGTACAGTGACAAACCAAAGTAGGCATATGCCACTAACCATGATTAAAAGAATTTAACAGTGTGTGGTCAACGTTGAAAACTCATGACACAAGTCACATATGGTTAGAGGGGGAAACAATGGGTTGGGATAACTAGTTATGAACTAGCAAGTACAAAGACCTTCAACAAATAGTGGCACGGTGTGGCTAGCGTGCACAGTGACCAACGAAAGGATGCATACGTCACTGACTATGACCAAAGAAGTCCACGATGTGTGGTCAACATTGACAACTCATAACAGGAGTAAAAAAATGGTCAGAGGGAGAGACAATGGTTTGGGAACCCTAAGTATCGACTAGGAAGGACAAAGAACTTCAATAAGTAGTGGCACGATGTGGCTACTATGCACACCGAACAACCAAACTAGGCATATGTCACTACCCATGACCAAAGGATTTCAATATGGGTGGTCAACTTTCACAACCCATAACACGAGTAACAAATGGTCAGAGGGGGAAACAATGGTTTCGAACATTAGTTTTCAACTAGCGATGACAACAACCTTCAATAAGTAGTAGCACGGTGTGGCTACCATGCACAATGACCGACCAAAGTAGGCATATGTACTGCCTTTGACCAAAGCAATCCTCTATGTGTGGTCAACATTGAAAACTCATAATACGAGTCACAAATGGTCAGAGAGGGGAACGATGGTTTGGGAATGCCACGTATCAACTAGCAAGCACAAGGACCTTCAATACGTAGTGGCATAGTGTGGCTACCATGAACAATGACCAACGAAAGTAGGCATATGTCACTGGCCATGACCAAATATTTTCACTATGTGTGGTCAACTTTGAAAACTCATAACACGAGTCACAAATGGTCAGAGGGGGAAACAATGGTTTGTGAATACTAGATATTGACTAGCATGTACTTGCTAGTCGGTAACTAGAAACCAAAGCCAACTAACACAAACCATAGCCAGGTCAGAGAAACCAAAGCCGGTTTTAGGAAACCAAAGGCAGGTCACAGAAACCAATGCCGGGTCACATAAACCAAAGCCGGGCCACAGAAACCAAACGCTGGGTCACATAAACCAAACCCGGGTCACCGAAACCAAAGTCGTGTCAAAGAAACCAAAGCCGGGCCACAGAAACCAAAGCTGGGTCACGGAAACCAAGGCCGGGTCACAGAAACCAAAGCTCGATCACAGAATCCAAAGCCGGGACAAAGAGACCAAAAACGGGTCACCGAAACCAATGCCGGGTCATAGAAACCAAAGCCGGGTCACAGAAACCAAAGCCAGGTCACAGAAACCAAATCTGGGTCACAGAAACCAAAGCCGGGTCGCAGGAACCAAAGGCAGGTCACAGAAACCAAAGCCGGGTCACAGAAACCAAAGCCGGGTCACAGAAACCAAAGCCGGGTCACAGGAAC